>JAYDZE010298385.1:0-18745 GCA_034509125.1 Monilaria moniliformis | reverse complement strand
AGAGCACACCGTAAACTTTGATAACGGAGTTCGGCAAATGTGCCTACGTCTCCGAGCACCCGCTGCAGGTCCGTTTCAATTTATAGGGAGAAGATTACAAATTGAGGATTTCCAAGTGATTACAAACTATGGGGGGAGAGTTTCTTAAATATAAGCAAACTCTCCCCCAATTAAAGAAACCCCACCGATGTGGGACAAAATAAAAAAGCCAATTTGAAACCCACCGATGTGGGATATAATTAAGCCAACTTTTAACAGATAACTCCAGTGTTTTCATTCTACACGGCAAGGGTTGAGTTTCGTGGATATCATGCAGCTTTTGCGGATGCTAAAACCATCAAAGTTAAACATAGTGACGACTATGGTGTCCGCCACAATGTCAAATATTCTACTATTGTTGCAGAAAAGAAATGGCCTTGTTGGCCTGGATCAGAATGTGTTTCGGATACGAATTTATGCTCAAAAAGTTGGTGGTATAATTAAACGCAAAGGAGACTATATTAAGAATATATGATATGTGAGGAAACAAAGACTTGGAAGATGGGGACTAATACGTTGATGCAACCCGAGGCTTAGCGCATTTACACGACAAGATGAAATATTTTATTATTAATTTCCACCTTGAGGATAAGGTGTATCTCAATTCCAGAAAAAATGATATAGATATTAATTATACTTCATCTAATTTTATGCATGAAATAAGATGATAATTTGTATATTATTATTTAGCCGTATCTTTATTTTCATGTTTTGTTAGGTTATAAATTTGATTATGATTTATTTTGTATTATATAGCATATATACTCATATATAAGAATTAAGTAAGAAAAAATTTATTATTTCCTATCCGTATCTCACTATTCTCTCAAATTCATTTTGTCCCTTTTTTTTTTCTCCAAATCTCTTGTCCCTTCTCTATTTCTCTCTCCGTCACATCTACAATTCATACTTGATCCATATCCACTAGTCAGTCACACAATCTAATATTCGTATTTGACATTTTCAGTATGCAATTTCCATCAAAATAATGAAGATGGACCCCATATATAATTAGATTTTTCTTGGAAGTCCCCACCATGAAAAGGTATGCTAGGTTCCTCATTACTTTTGGTTTGGGCCGAGTCCTTATTTTTCATGTTCGAACTACTTTTTGTGGCAGCAAATTAAATTCCCTGGTAACGTATAATTGATTGATGCATGCACACTCATACAGTAATACTATTGACTCATTGAATGTCAATTACTTCAAACCGACACTCTTTATCCAGTGGACCCCATACTTTATCATAGCATGAATTTGACATTGATATATTCCTTAATTTGGAGACCAAGTCACTCTCACAAAGATAAAAGTATCACTCAACTATAAAGTTTGCCGTACCGTATTGTTTGAGAGATGGGGGAGATGAAACTAAAGTATTTCTAGTTTCACTAATTCGATGCATGAGAATTCTTACTCAAGTATGCGTGTGCGGAAAAGAGAAATTCTAGCTCGAGTATGGGTGCAGAAACAGAATCAAATTGATATATTTAGGTTTTGTTCGGTTCTGGATTAAAAATTTCGGTTATCGATTCGGTTCTGAAAATCGGATTACTTTTTTTCCATTTCGATTTCGATTTCCACATTCTGGGTCGGCCGGGGACCGAACCGAAAATAGGATAGATTAAAATATATTATATATTTTATATTAATAATATGTGTATGTAATAACCTTTCAAAAAATACATGTATATACGTAATATCTTCAAACCCTACTGAAAAACCCTATTTCAATTTCACACCCTCTCCGGCAACAGCGCCAAAAATATGTTGCGATAATTGAAATCTATGATAAAATATGCAAGTATATATAGTCTCAACAAGTAATAAATAGAAGTATTTCAAGATCGTCTCTCCATACGGACATGCAATTCATAAAAATAATAAATTAAAAAACATGATATGGACATGTAATTCATAAAAAAATATAAATAATAAAAATACGATCTCTTTTCAATTTTCTAGGAATCATATATCTTTGTCAATAAATGCAATATACAAGAATCAAGTCGAAAACATATTATATAACTTGAAGAGATTCTGAGGTTCATTACGTGAACAGAAGATTATTCTGAAACTCAATTAATGTACGAATATCATAACTTAAAATGGTCCATTCTGAAAAGTGTTTTTCTTTTTTCCTTTTATTTTTTAGATCAAGGTTAATTTTGAAAAAAGTTAACAAACTTAGATTCAATTTGGTTTTAGACACGTTCTATCAAATTTTTTAATAGTAATTTGTCCTATGAACGTTTTTGAAAACATCAAATATCATTTCATAGTTTGTAAATTTTCAGTAAAAAAAGGTAATATAATATATTTTTTTATAATTTTATTCATCATGTATAAGTTTTTAATTGACTTTTAAAAATTTCCATAAATTATTTATGATTTATATTGTTACCTTTTATTGTCAAATATCATTTATATATTATTCAAAAAGAAAATCCTAAGGTTTATCAAATGGAATAATTTTATAATATGTTTCTTGTCCATTTTTTTATTTTTTGTTCTTGTAATCTTATTGATAGTGTGTTCTTATAAATTGATTTATGAATGATGTGAGATTTAATTTAACAAAAAAAAAAAAAAACTAGCGATAGTTTTGCCGGAAAAATATTTTTTTCAGTATCTTCAATGAAATTCTTAATAGTAGCAATAGTAATAATTATAGTAAAAACCCAATTCTTTTTACTAGAGGTAATAATATAGTGATACAATATGAATGTAAATACAATATTGCTACAGTGTAGCATAACATTCTCTTCATATTCATCCAAACCAAACGACAATATATACCAAATAAAATGGAATTCATCAACATTTTCTTCATCTTCAACTTCAACTTCAACTTTTTTTTTTCTTTTTTTTTTTATCCTCAACTTCAACTTCAAATCACGTATCTTTGCAAAAAAAAAAAAGTGTAACAACTTCCTGTTTTTCACTGTAATGTGACAAAGATGAAAATGTCTAATTACACATCACCAACAAGTATCTGCTTTCTCTTCTCTTCCACTATTGCATAAACAAGGGAGGGAAAAATAATAAAAGTATAAAAGAAGTCAATAAATATACATAGTTGAGAAGAAACAAACAAATAGTTAACAACTCTAGAGATCTCTCTTCTCCCAGTACTCAGTATCCACGGTGACTGGATAGAGATCATCAGTAGCTGTTGAGGAGCCGGTCCATGGCACATCCATGGATATACTCTGCCCCTCTGTGACCTCCTCAGCCCTCATCTTCCCAACCGAGACATTCGTGTCTGAGACAAAGTGTTGAACGCCAGCCGTCCCCTCGAGCATGCTCACCACTGTCGACATGCTTGGCCTCTCCGCTGCCACTGCATTCGTGCAGTGGAGCCCCACATTGATGGCCGTCATGACTTCTTCTTTGTTGAAGTCTGATCCTAATCTTGAGTCCACTAGCTCAATCAGATTCCCTCTCTCCTTCAATGTATTGGCCTGACAAAAAGGAAAACAATGTACTCATTCAACATTTGTGTAATGCAGTAGAAGAACAATAGATAAAGAGAAAATGTAAATATGTAAATTACCCAATCAAGAAGATAAAAGCAATCATCCTTAGTTTTCATGCTAGTATTGCTCCTTCCACTGATGACTTCCAACAGAACTACTCCGAAGCTGTATACGTCTGCTTTGTCTGTCAAATAGCCTCGCATCGCGTATTCAGGGGCCATGTATCCACTGCAAAATCAGTTAATGTCTCTATTAGTTTCTAACCATAATTAAGTTTGTAACACAAGTCAAATTGCAATATGGAAAGTTGGAAGTCTTAACAGAAGTTTGATTATGCATATGTATGAGTAGAAGCAGAGACAAGTGTGAATAGTCCACTCACAATGTTCCAGCAACACGTGTGCTTATATGAGTATTATCCTCTTCATCAAGCTTGGCAAGTCCGAAATCAGATATCTTAGGTATTAGGTTCTTATCGAGGAGCACGTTTGTGGCCTTGATGTCACGATGGACAATTTTCAGTCTCGATTCCTCATGGAGGTAAGCCAAACCTCTTGCTATACCAATGCAGATCTTGTGCCTCATAGGCCAGTCCAAATGCAATTGATGCTCTTCTGGACCTTCAAACATATCGCTTATATACATGAGTATGAAACTACAAACACAGCCCTTTATCTTCTTTCAGCAAAAGCAATGAAGTTAGAATTGTCATAGAGCTTACCAAATAGTGCACGAGCAAGGCTGTTGTTTTCCAAATACTCGTACACAAGCAACAACTGGTTGCTTTCAATGCAGCATCCGTACAGCTTAACAAGATGAGGGTGTTGTAAAGCTGAAATCATGCCTATTTCATTTATGAATTCACGGTTCCCTTGCTTTGATTTGGAAGAAAGCTGCTTCACGGCAATGACTGTACCGTCTAATAAAACACCCTTTAAAAAAGAGAACATTGAACCAAGATCAGAAATGAAGAGTAAGGGTATTGATATAAGATATTTTTCTTCACTAACAATATATTTGTGGCTTATGTTACCTTGAATACGGGACCAAAACCACCTTCACCGATCTTATTAGCAGGATCGAAGTTGTTTGTGGCAGCTTTGATTTGCCTTAGGGTAAATGATCCAGTGTGAAGGTCTAAACCCTTCAAATCTGACAAAATAATCAAATAAATCGAGGGAGCATCAGAAAACTGCAAATCAGCAAGTAAACTACACGAAGAATTCTTTGATACAGTATATCAAATATAGCAAGATTAATATCCAAGATTGAGATGTTAATTTAAGGAAATAGACAAATATGATTATGTCAAGTAGATCGATTACCATCGTGCATCGAGTCTTTACGTGTAAGACACCCCTTCCACCAGAGAACACCCAGAACCAAAATGACTGCGAAAAGAACTCCTATCACTATACCAGCTATAACACCTCCAGAAATACTGCTTCCACCTTCTGACGGGGGCATAAAGTCTGAACAGATTTGGGATAGGGAGAGGTCAGATGAAGTGAAAACGTAGTCTATATGAATCTTATGTATAACCTATACGGCTAAAAACTCAAATGAAATTTATTCCATACCAGAATTCATGCTTGGAAACATATATGTCCTAGAGAAGATTGGCTTATGTCATACTATGAAAAACTACAAGTGATGTCTGAATATTTTTCCATGCAATCTATTGACTTCAATGAAGAAATCAACAATTTGTCGAGTGCTGTAGATATTGAATCCACTACTGGAGAGAATAATAGACAACTTACTAGGATCAACGGATATGGCTGAAATGAGAGGACCATAGACTCCTCTTACAGGAAGGCCATTTGTACCCTTTCCAGCCCAGTAGAAGCGAATGTCCAAGGTATTATCAGTAACAACCGCAGTGAAGTTTTTAGTGAGTGGCTTGTTCACTCCTCCTGCTTCAAGTTCAATGTTGAAATCCTTCAGCACCAGCTGTCCCTGAAATAATTTGATTTCAGAACAATCAGATTTCTGATAGTAACTTATAGAGAGAGCCTCTAGCATGTGATGGAGTTTAGATAAGTACCTGAATGTAGACATCAAATATACGCCTTCCGAGGCTGCTATATGTTCTGTCATCAGTAAACATGATCTCCGCAAAGTGAAGGTTTACTGTGTAGTTTCCATTTATCAAACAAAATCCATAGTAAGTCAACGAGAGGGGAGAAAGGCGTGCATCTGTGTACAGCTTCTGGTTCTGTCCAGAAATGCTTGAGGTGTTTTTCCAGGTGAAGGAGTCTGTAGGGCGATCGTCATCCAAGAAGTGACCAGTGCTGCTGAATCCCCAGTTTGTCCTACTCCCGAAGAAATTCGAACTTCCGCCAGAATTTGTATCATCATCGTAGCTAGATCCTTTATCATCCGCTTCTTCTTGTCTTCCTCCACAGTTTATGCGGAGAGAGTAATACTCTGAGACAAACAAGAAATGAATTCTCAACGTTTGCATTAACAATAAAGTCTTATACCAATTCTCATCAGTGTCTTTTTAAATGCTTTCAGAAATAAAATGGCTGATTAAAGAATGAAGCAGTATTCGTAAACAACCTGAAAAATGGGACTACTCAAAAATGCACTAGGCAGATACATAAAGAGTTAATATCTGAGTCTGAAATATATAATTTCATTATCACTTACTTCGCTCACAGCTGCTTAAGCAGGAAAAAGCACCACTGCCACGACAATATTCAGAACATGTCAGATTCATCATATACAAAAAAACAAATGGGGAAAAAATGAATCATTCAAGTAAAATAGTATGGAATACGAGCTAGAAACTCACTTGGTGCTTCCTTTCGAGCTGGCAAACAAGTTTCTGGAAACAATACATTATATTGAAGTAAGATTAGCAATCCAATATAAGTTTCTACATAAAGATAAGTGTTAGAAATCTCACAGGCTACGCGTCTGACACTCTGCTGGTAAGCTTCCAGATGTAAGGTTGTTGTAAGACAAGTCACTGCATCCAAATTGAGACTTTTCAAACAAATTTATCTTCTGGGCTTGGAGTACACACAGTATTTGATGCTATGATGATAAGGTCCAGCAAAAACCAATATCCAGTTAAAAGAGAAGCATGTAGAAGAGTGGGGGTGGGAGTCTTACATACTGTCCCCGTCTTTCAGCATCCAAGCTGGCAGCGGCCCACTTAGGGAATTCCCAGTTAAATAGCTGCAACATGAGCATGTAGAATGAGCAATCAATAGTGTTTTTACTTCCACATCTTTATAGTTGAAATGGCAGAATTTATATCAATGTTATGATATCACACTATTATGCAGATTCAAATTGATCTGTCCACATTTATCCCAAAACCTTGTTGCCAGATGTCTAACTCTTTTTACCGTTGGAAAAGGTGAAATTTGATGGAAATAAATTTTATACCATATAGCCCCGAGATGAACAGCTCAACAAAGTCATGGTAAGCTAATAGGTACAATCAACATCTATTTAGCGTGAACACCAAATTAATGAACCATACTGAAATCTTGGAGAATTAGTTTAACTGTACCGAGCACCATCAATATCTGTACTACAGGAAACAAAGACAAGCACTAGAAAGCAAGATAAGAGTGCCCAAGATCTGCGCACTACTAGGTCATTTCCAAAATTAACAGAGGTTCCATCTAGGCCTTTTGTTCAGTTTCCTAATTAGTAAATTCACCTAAAAAAATTATGCTTTTGCATAGACATTTTACTATCGTGGTTTGTTGGAGCTTCAATGCCTCTGTATGCCACTTCCTTGTTTCATACATGCTCATTTAATCAGTACAAAAACATGACCAGTAAATTCGCCAGTAATGGTTGTAGGTCGAAACTCTTACATGTAGTCCGTGTTTGATAGACTAATAAAGCTATCGGGAATCGGTCCTGTTAATTTGTTGTAACTTAGATCTCTGCACAATGCAAAAACAACAAGTTAGTAAAAGAACACACGAATAATTTATTCTTTTACATGCAAATGCTGCCTTGCAGTAGTGCTTCCAAGTTTTGCAGAAGAGTGCTAATGCTACTGTAACTGATACAAGATCTTAGGTAGCTCAAGTTTAATTGACCTGAGAATCACTACGATGTTTCTATAAATATACGTATGATACAGACATAATTAAGAAAACAAAGACAGTATGAAAATCTGATAAGACCTAATTCAAAGAGCATGTGTGGTTTTCAGATTAAAATAGGTATGAACAACAAAATTAAGCAGACAGAAAATGTTGTACTTACAATACTTTAAGTGTCGTCATTTCTCCAATATAATCTGGCAATGTCCCAACAATATTGCAACTTCTCAATATCCTGCATAGCAAGATCCATCAGAGTCCTATAAAGGCAATGACATACTCTATGATATAGCAATGACAAACAATACACTCACAGAGTCTTTAGCTTCTTCAATGGACTAAGTGATGGTAAACTTGAATCATTCCCATTCAAGTCGCTGATTCTCCTGCACATTGGAATCACGTGAATACATATACATGTAGTAAGTAAATCATATGAGTTCTTCTCACTTTCAGAAAAAGAAAAAGAAAAAAATGAAGTAAATAACATGCAATGACAAAGAGCTAGATAATTTATAATAATCTGTACTTACAGGTCAGCCAATTTGGTTAAGGAAGCAATACCAGAAGGGATTGGCCCAGCTAGACCACTAGCCTGAATCACTCTGACATTGAAAAACGCATAACATCAAGAGCTAATGGTAATGGAATGATCATGAAAAATACTAAGACATCAAATAAAATGTTGATCGACCCTTACAGTTTTTCCATATTTGTCCAGTTCTGGACAAAATTTGGTATGCTTCCTCTGAAATTGTTATCACTAATACGACTGCATTGAAATGACATTTAAGATCAGAAAATGAATTGACAACTGGTACTGAGAAGTATTTGTAAGATCACTAGAATAAAAATGAGAAGAAACTTACAAGTCTGTCAAAGTGATCAATTTTGCTAGATTTGTTGGTAACTCTCCAGTTAGATTGTTGGAGGTAAATAGTCTTCACACAATGACATTAGAGAAAAAGAAGATAAAATCAACAACTATATATCTATGATATACCATTTAGATAAGAAATGAAAAAAATATTCCAGATGCCTTACAATCTTTGGATTTGAGGAAGATTCCCAAGCTCTGGAGGTATGGTTCCAGTCAACTGATTGTACTCCAAAACCCTAAAAATTTGGAAAGAGGAAAAAGAGCATCAGCAAACACTCTATTTATCAAATAAATCACAAAATTGGCAGAGTAAGAAGCGTTACAGCTGTTTAAGTGTAGTGATGTTGGCGAGCTCTTTTGGTATTGAACCAGTTATACGGTTTCCAATCAGAGAACTGCATAAACATAGCATTACATTACACGTTAATCACTATGAAAAAGCCAAATCCTATTTACTAATCTCGATTCAATTGATTATCCAAACATCCGTACACATTACATACATGTGTGTGTGTGTGTGCAGAGAGAGAGAGAGCGTACATATTCACAAGTTTCATGGAACCCCATTCTGGAGGGATGGTGCCGTTGAGGTAGTTCCGAGTAAGGTCACTGTGGAAGATGCAATTGAAAGTCGACCGTTAAATTAGTTACTCTGGCGGCAAGTATTTTAAATATATAAATTTGGATCCGTATAACTGTATAAGCACTCGGTCTTATCCATATTGACCCGTGAGACGGAGATAATTCCAAAAATGCAGATATGTTTATCAGTGAAGGGGTAAACAGTAAACTAATTCAACAAAATTCTTTTTAGATTAATAAATGCTAATTTAGGATTAATAAAATCTAACTGGATATTCAGTTAAAATAAATAAAAATCAACTCATTTGTTTGTTTGTTACTTACATCTCTTGAAGGAATGGGAGTCTGACGAGCTCGAGTGGGACCGATCCATTAAGACTCTGAGCCTTCAGAATTCTGTATTTTGTTAGGTAAAAAATTACAATTAATTATTAAATAACAAAGTTTAAACATAATCGAAACATTGATGATACATAACAAATAAAAAAGTGCATGTCCTCTATTTTACCTACAATAGTGTTTCATTTTGCACGATGCACATATTATATATGAAACAAAATATTATTTATAATGCATAAATAGATTATTTGTTGAATATAATTTTCAGGCTAAGATAAGAAATAGTAGAGTTGTTGTCCCAATTAACATGAATAGGTTTATCTTTTATATTGTCATAAATATATAGGCAAGTTTCTATTTTCACCTATATAGCTCACTCTTTTTGGCAATGCCCTCTTTCGATACATGCCTTAAAATTTACAATGTAAATGAGAAAATTTATTAGCTGTGACAATCTTAATTTGGAGAAAATAAGCTTTTTCTATATAATGTAAACAGATAAATTATTAGGAATTGTATGAATTTCAAACTCAGGAGCATCATAACAGGCTGTAGTTGGGCCACCCTAGAATATCTTAATCAATTGGAATAATAAATTCGATTTGTAGGTGTAACTTGCAATAAGGAATTCAATTTCATATATAAAATTCTTCTACTTTATTAAAAGAATAAAGTAGAATTGATGTATGCATTTATTGGCCTAACTAGGAAAAGGTAATAATGGTAATTTCAGGCCAAATGGGCGGTACAAAGTTATTATTCTTTTTCAATTTTCTTTTGTAATGGTAATATTGACTTGAAGAATTAATCATACAAAGTAAAACTGCTAATATAGAAAATGAACAAATCACCACCTAATGACCACATCTTGATATAGAAAATATTATTTCATCAATTAATTCTCAGTCCATTAATTGCAACAATTCAGACTCTATAGTAACAATTCATTTTTTGGTAAAACCTATATTTATGAAAAGATGAATAACACTAGAAACAACAACAATGCAATACCCATTCCACATTGGTGAAATTATTGCTATGTAGAGTACATTTATTTGTATGTAAAATGAATTCATGATTCATCCCAATCTAATTTACCAGGAAAAAGCTAAAAATTGTTTACCCTCTCTCTCTAGAAAAATATGCGGAGATTGCTCCCATCGTCATAAAATTATTTGTTCACTCATATATTTATAATAATAAAAAGATTAAAAAAAACTCACATGCTGGTGACGTGGCAAGTAGTACTACTGTTGAACGTGCAATTGCAAGTCACTGCATTTTCGTAGCCTTTAACCGGATTCTGGGTAGCCCAACCCGACGACCCGCTGCATGGATCCACGCTAAAATCCCAGTCCCCCTTCCCTAACCTCCTCGCTATTGCCCTCAGCGATTCCACTGCCCAAATCCAAAAAAAAATCAACAAATTTTCACCAAAATAATCAAAAATTCAGATTCATATATATATATACAAATACAATGCTATATGTATTAACCTTCATCAGAAGGCAAAACAGCTGCTCCAGAAACCAAGCTCACAAACCAAATCAACGCAATAAACCTCCAAAAACATAACATTTTGCCTCCAAAAATGTAGAAGAAGAAACAAAAATGAAGATTGTAGAATCAATTTCTAGAAAATGATATCATCTTTGCTTATATCGCAAGAGTCAAGTCCTAGACTTAGATTTGAGAAAGAGAGAGAGAGAGGGAGGGAGGGATATGTGTGTGAAGAAGATAACTAGATAAGCCATTGAGGAGAGAAGTCTAGTTGGGCTAGTTGCTATATTTTAGAGGAGAAAACATTTATAATTGATGGAGACTAAATATATACTCGTTTACTATCTGAAAAAAATGAATAAATTTTGCGAAAAAAGATGGGGAATAATATATAGTATTCCCACCATGCCATTAATAACCTTTCAAATGATTCCGAACATAAAGATTAAAAAATACAATTTTGTGACTATATAAAAGTGACTCATTTGTAAAACAATTTTTAATAACTTTTTTAAATTTGAAATATTATAAATAAAATAATACCAAAATAAATTTCAGACATTTTAGTGGAAGACGAGAAGGGAGAATTAAGTAATAACTTTTTCAAACAAGTTGTGATTTATTATTTGGAACTATGACCGAAGCAAACGGGACCGTGGGTGATGTACGGTAAGAAAAAGTTAGTACCCATAGCTTTTAGACTAGAGTACAGAGTGAACTACTGAAAGTCTCCCCAACTTGTTTACACTCACATGCTCCCTTTTTTTTAATAATATATTATTTCCAGCCAAGTAGCCCCACATTAAAATATTCGAACACAAACATTGACTCAAAAGAATAAGAAAAAACGTTGACTCAAGGTTTCAAGTTTTTTATTCAAAGAAAATAAATAAACAAAGTCAAGGTTTCGAAATTTCAACTACTTGAACGGTCAAATTTATGGTAGAATCGATCTTCACCAATGCTACGCATACCTATTCTAAGCCATCTACATGCATGGGCGGACCTAGTAAGAGAAGGATAGGGGCTTAAGCCCCCACCATTTTTTTCTTCTTTTTTTTTATTTGAAAATTTGTGGGAATTATCGAAAATTGTCTTTAGTTTTTATCGAGCTAATGTCTTGAAAACCAAAAAATTAGAAGTTTGAGGATTTCAGCTTCTATCAATATTTTTTTCTGCGTCCGCCACTGTCTACATGTATCGACGCTATTGTTTATTTTCCCATTTCTTAACGAAATTGAATATTGATAAAACGCAACTTAATTAATAAGCACAAAGTTTCGTGTATGAAAAAAAAGACTCGATTATATTATTATATATAAATTAATGTTAGTTCCGTCCACATGGTGCGAACAGATACACATGAGTCTATCTCATTGATAAGATGATGTTCATCTAGATGATAGTTTAGCTGTGTGAGCCATGGCTAGAAAAACATATTGAATGTTTTGTAAGTATAGATAAATATAGATGGTCAGAGACTCAGAGGTTTGGTAGAAGTGTAGATAACATATATTATTGGCATAATCGAACATTTTTTATGGTGTGGTATATTTGGATATGAGTAAGACAATTCTGTTATAGTTAGTTACTTTTGAAATTTGTAAGCACATTTTTATAATTTTGAAAATAAAAGTTGATCATTATAGCTTAATTTGAATAAATCAATAAACAACGTTCATATCATTTTAATTAATGTTGTTTCAAATCGCGTTAAATTATTTCACTTGGAGGATAGAAATAGCTTTTTGTGATTGGTACTAATGTGTAATCCGTTGAAATTCAATAGGGATCATTTTATCTTATGATTTAGTCATTTTACATTGTTTATAGTTATAGTATATGAAATAGTTATTATATAAATTATCTAAATTAAATTAAATTATTAAAAATATATATATATAATCTATTTGACCAATTAATTAATTAATTGGTCAAATTAAACTTATGGTTTAAAATATATATAGGATGAGATACACATAACTAGTTATATAGGTTTTGTTAAGATGCAATATGATTGAAAATTAATGTGGAATATGAGTTGTAAAGAAGATAAGAATAAAGAAGAAAATTGAGAATAAAAGAAAATTGAGAAAGTTATGAATGGAAAAATTCTAGACAAGCCAACTAAAGTGAAAAAATGAAATGTCTCAATCCTATTAGATTCCACAGTCCACACACGTTGATCAATGTGAACATGCATGGATTATAGATTATCGACAAACTATAATATTTCCGACATAAATATATGACTCGGAATATATTTATGAATTTGACGATATATAATAGTGGAAAAGCAACCTAACAACAAATTTTGATATACACTTTAGTATCCTCATTTTCCCCTAATTTGTGTACTTGTATGACTTTCAAATACATAATTCTACACTGTTTACAATTTCATGCTGATTTCAGTTTTGGGTGAATTGAAAGTTGAAACTAACTTCAAAAGTAATTGCATAATTTTAGGAACGTAAAACAAAGTTGTTGGTTTGCATAGACAAAACTACATCTTTTTGTATGGAGGCGCGCTACCAACCTCTTCATCTTTTTATTTTTTCAACTATCTAATTTATCGAAATTGCTGAAAATTATCTTTAACTCTTACTAAATTGACGATACTAAGACTGAATTGCTAGAGGTTGGAGGATTAAGAAGAGCTAAAATTTCATAAAAAAAGAATAATAAAGAGACTTGGCTGTAAAAGATGAGTTTAAGAGATGAAGAAGGTGTTAAAAGGTAATTTTATATATAGGTTCAATGAAAGCCCCTACCAATAATTTTTTTTGTGTCCGCCCCCGCATGTAATGTCTATGTATTTAAAAGTTGTGCTCAAATCCAAATAGGAACAAACTTCATGTATTTTAAGTCAATTAATTTTATTTATTGATATATTAATTTCCAGACAACCAGCCAAGTAAGCCCACGTTAATTAATAAAGAGAACATGAACGCTAGCAGTCATTGTATTGACGAGTTCATCAGGTAAGTCCGTATATGTATAATGGATGCTATGTTTTTAGAAATAAATAAAAACCTATATCAAATTTATTTATTTTAAATGAAAATTGATATTCAAAAGTATTATCGATTTCAGTACATTGTTTTAATTAAAAAAGTAATACAGATATGTTGTGTTTATATCAAAGATCGCGTCTAATTTACAATTACTTCCAAATGTTATGATTCTTTTCGGGCAACAATTTTTTGTTTCGTAAAAGAC
This sequence comes from Monilaria moniliformis, assembly GCA_034509125.1. Classification (NCBI taxonomy): domain Eukaryota; kingdom Viridiplantae; phylum Streptophyta; class Magnoliopsida; order Caryophyllales; family Aizoaceae; genus Monilaria; species Monilaria moniliformis. Next base: position 4,624 of record JAYDZE010298385.1, on the reverse strand, counting down.
GACATCGTTTTTTCTCGCCGAACCGAAAGTTAGGTATACACAGAAAATTCTATCGGCTATATCCGCAGCTGGTTTCAGACAACAAAATTGACAGAGTTTCTGTAGAAAATAGAAATTTGAAAGTTCAAAACATAATGTACATGAGTGCATGCATTATGCATGGATACTGATCACGTTTACGTAGAATCAAGTAAACTAGCCAAAAGGTCAAGGTGGAAAGAGGTAAATTAATTTAGTATATGAAAAAGTTTGGAAAGCCAATTGCATTACCAAAGTTGGGAAATTTGGACGAAATGTAGATGGAGACTTCTTTCCTTATCATTCCATAGTTTAATTTCAAATTTTATATTTATGGTATAGTTTGCAAATACAATAAAGCGCATCTTAATTGGTAAGACGCTTCTTCTCAAACCAATAGGTCGGGGGTTCGAGTCACTCCGGAGGTAAATGGGAAACCATTATTGGTCCTCTTTAAAAAGAAAAAAAAAATCATTAACGTCTTCATGGTTTTACATGTAGCAGAATGATTAAATGGGAAATAATAGTATATTAAAATATCAAAATTATTTTAATTGGGTCCATGTACCTGTATGTTTCACCCCCTATTGGCAAACTCATGTCTGCTATAAAATTCGTCCACTTGCTCAATTATTTGATTTTGATAATTGGAACTCTTGAATTTTCAATTTGATTGATTGGATTTAGATAAGGGAAATCGCTACTTGTTCCTTCATCCAAATAACATACTTCATCTATGATCAAATGAAAATGTAAAGTAAACAGAGTACAAAGAGGACAAAACATAATTCATCCATTACTGATTTCTACATATCATTGTGTCTATTTGCTCTGAGTTAACAGAGAGAATGATATAATGCTATCTATCAAGTTATCAAGCTATCCAATATGTGATATTTAACTGTTTCATTTTGTCACCTTCTTTATGAAATTATAGTTTGTTTTTGGGGCATTGTTACTGTGAAAGAAACCAGGTAAATACTCAGAAATTGTTAACTTTCCCCCCAAACTGGATTCTAATCTATGCTAGTTCTGGTTACAGTTGAAGTTCTTCAAACAATATCCTCAAAGCTACACAACAAATCACTCAAGGGGTTAGGAATGTGTACAACATTGTAGTGTGCGAGTGCGACAGTTCCTTTAATAGTAGCACCGTATGCCGTGTAACTCACACGTATGCTCTTTTTATCTTATTAAGCTTTTTAACACGAAACAAATCATAGAGAAGATAATAATGTTCATTACTTGTATGTTGTAAGAAGCTAATTCAAGCAAATACAGAATCGAAGAACTCATACATGTGAAGCTTTAGCCGTGTTGCAGTTTCCTCATATGCGACCTCTGATTGATCACACTTAGATTTATACATGCTAATATGCAGTTGGATGTGCAAGCAGAATCCATTCTCTCACTATTTGATGTTAACTTGCTCAAATTGTTGGTTGTTGTATTTAGTGGTTCTGCCTCTTTGTATATGCTTTTGGTTTTGGGCTTAGTCATACATACATATGCTGCATGACGCAAGTGGCGCTGTTGTTGTTTGTTCTTCAACAGTAATAGCAATTGGTGCCTTTTAAGGTTGTCAAAGAAAGTTTACGTTCTTGAGAAGGAAGTAAATAATTTTATGATTTGCTCATGCAGGCAGTTGAGGGGTCTCAACTTGACTGGAACTTTGCCGAAGGAGTTTGTAAATCTCACTCATCTGCAAGAGTTATAAGGGACATCTTTCATAACACTGGCCATTCGTTTATACCAATAGACTTTGAACTCTGGCATTTTGCATTTCACCTTCAATCGATATTTGCTTTGACTGTGGAATCTAAATTTCAACATTTGATGTATTACCATTTCCCTTGGTTGATTCAATTTAGATATCAAGAAGTTTGTTCGTCTTCTTTTTCTCTCTTCCTTCTCCCATGAGAATTGTTCTTTAAGTTCCTTTAATGGAGATTCTCCAAACATTACTCAGTTTTAAAATTCATCCCATTTGACGATGATGATGAGGAACTATTTCCTAATCTTGTGGTTGCAATTTTTTACTGAACATGGAAGCCTGATTGTACTCCTTTATTCCAGAGATCTTCCTACGATATTTGGCCAACTTCGACTTGTCAAGTTGTAAGTTTTGTGTCAAGCAAAGCCATATCCTGGATCCCATTTAGGAATCGGAACACAATACTATGGTTTGTTTATCACAGGTCTCTTCTTGGAAATCGTATTAGTGGTAGAATCCCAGCTGAAATTGGAGACCTTATCACTCTAGAAGATCTGTAAGTGCTAAATGAAAATGCAAATTAATTTATCAGTGGAAGAATGTTTCGGTTCCAATTATTTGTCGTTGTCTGAACTCTAGTCTCTTGGAAGATAATCTGCTTGAAGGAAATCTACCAGAGAACCTTGGAAGTTTGAGCAATTTGAAGAGGCTGTAAGATTGCTGATCATAATTTATGTTTGCTGTGCAAAGATAGCTGATAAGGGGCATGTCTAAGCATGGATTTTTTCTTATATTCTTTATTTTCTCTTAATCAAACTCTGGCTATATTCACCTATCTCCATCTCAATAGCAATTCTTTGTAGCCATGCATATATTCTTAATTCTTTTCATTTGGTCCTAGTACTTGAATTTTACCTGGTACTGAATCTCAAGTAGAAAAAACATCACGGCTTTCATTGGTTTCTGCAGCCTGCTTTCTGCGAACAATTCCAGTGGAACTATATATACCAGTGACATTTGGCAATCTAAGGAACATGAGAGATTTGTAAGTTATCATCCAAACATATTATTAAACACTAGATTTATCCAAAAAAAACCTACATATATCATAATTTACTAACATATTACTAAATCCTAGAGTTAGATTTATCCAAAAATCTACAATTAGCATCTCTACAAAATATAACATCTGAACATCCTAAAACTAGATTTATGAAAAAAATTATTGTTTGTTAAAATTTCTAAACCCAAATTTCATCAAATAATAATTAAATCAAAAAAATTCAAACTAATAAACATATAACAATTATCACAATATAAAAAACTTGTAAAAAACATACGATAATACTATAAAAATAATACCATTGTCAAATGAAACGTCAAAAGTGGAAACTCTCGGAATGGAAGCTCTCTCGAAATGCATGTATGAGAACAAAGTCAAAACTCTCGGATATGATAGTATGACCACAATGTGAGGCATATAATGCAAGCTGAAGACACGAGTTAGAGACGCGTTTTAGGCAGGAGACGCGTGACCAAGACGCGTCTCTAAGGAACGTGAGCCGCATACACGTCTTCAATTAACCGGGAAGACGCGTCTCCCATTCGTGTTTTTCCCAAACTAGGAATCTAAAAAAAAGTTTATATTTTGGGAACATTTATAATGACTTTATCAAAATTATAATTTTATAATTGACTTATAATTATGTATTTTTTAAAGTGGTATATACTATTTTTTTATTTTTATATCACTAACAAAAATAACAAGTTATAGCTCAAACTTTTTTCTGTTTATATAAATAAGGAGTTATGAGAGAAGGCGAATAATTAGATCGTATTATAATTTATAATTACAAAATATATATACATACACACAAATAAGATCGCATTAATTATAGAGCCAAATTCCCTGGTGTCGGAAAACAAATTAACAGAGTTTCTGTTGAAAATAGAAGTTTCAACTCTTCGGAAATGTCTTAGTTTGTGATCATATATGCTTAATTAATTCTTAATTTAATTAAACGTGGCTATAGCGTGTGTACACATGCATGCACGGATTCATGCACTTACGTGGAATTCAATTCCCCATGATAAAGTAATCAAAAAAGGTAAAAAAAGATTAGTCCAGTATATACAAAAGATTGAATGACAAGTTCTGAAAATTCGATGAAAAGTTCATAAAGGGTAGTTAGAATTGTTTATTATAAGATAATACTCCTGCCGTTCACAATAGAATGTCGTATTTGGTTTTGGCACGAATTTTAAAAAATGTGAATGAATATGGATGGAAAAAGTTAGTGAAATGTGAGTTTGACTTTTATATATTAAAAGTATAATGGTTGATATCCTTTTTCACAAAATAGGCATTTTATGGTCACAGAAGGAGTAAATTATTTCAAATTATATATGTGTTCACACAATCATAAATTATTCATAATTTTACATTAATAAAAGTAAGTAATAGTATTTAACGAGAAAACTTTTGTTTGTAATTGGTGGATGGATAAAATCAAGATTCGTATACTAGTCTCTTGTTCTTATAAAGAGATATGAAACCTTGTGTTACAATAATTGAACCAATTCGACTAGTTTGACTATATCAAACTATAGTACTAAATTTGCCCACTTGCTTAGGGGTGAGCATTTGGTTTTCGGTTCGGTTTTTTGCCCAAACCGAACCGAACCGAAAAACCGAAATTTTTGTAAAATAAAAACCGAACCGAACCGAATTATCCGAAAAACCGAAATCCGAACTATGAAAACTGATCCGAACCGGAAAAACCGAAAATGCATAAAATTATCCGAAAAACCGAAAATCAAAAAATCCAAAAAATGTATGTATATATATATATAAATATAAATATATGTATATATTAAATTTATATATATATA
>JAYDZE010298274.1:0-18745 GCA_034509125.1 Monilaria moniliformis | reverse complement strand
TTTCAGGCTGTGGCAAATCTTTCACTGGAGACACTGGAGAAGGGTTTGCTTACCCCAAAGAGTAATGTCTGGAGTTTTGGTATCGTGCTGCTTGAATTGCTTACGGGCAGGAAAAATCTTGACAGCCGGCACCCAAAGGAAGAGAGGAATCTAGTGAAGTGGAGTCGGCCATTCCTGGCTGATGATTGTAGATTGTCCCTAATTATGGATCCTCAACTGAAGGGCCGTTTCCCTGTGAAAGCAGCTCGGACAGTAGCTGATATTGCTCAACGATGTCTCCTAGTAGATCCGTCAGAGAGGCCAACCATGAGAACCGTTGTGCAGCATCTCAAAGCTATACAAGACATCAAGTATACCTCTCGATTTCCTCTGCAAGAGCCAGGATCGGTTAGTCAGAAGAATATGTTGAGATCACCTAGTCTGAATGGGATCGTCACTCCACCTACTAGATCAAATTGTTCTCCGACGCCTCCAGCTAGACCATCCGTGACCCCTCAAAGTCTGCACACGCTGCCCTTGGCTCTACCTCCTAGATCAAGTTCGTCTTCGTATACATTGGAAGAAATTGATCGTCAGGAAAGCCGGAGATCATCATCCTCAACTGTTCGTAGATCTAGTGTGGAAGGATTTTGATTAGTTAGCGGGAATTTTTTATTTTCTTTTTCTTTTTTCTTTTACCATTATGAAATGTGATTATACATATTATATAGAAGATAAAGATATTTTCACATAGTTGGTAAGAAAATATTCGGGGGGCTCAGTTTTTTGTATATAAAGTTGCTGTTGATGATTATATGCTCTCTCACTCACACACACAAACACAAGCGCGCGCGCGCAGTTGTCTGGTGAAACCTGTAAATGTGAGGTTTTATGGAAAGATAATTACCATTCAAAGAAAGTGGATCTGACTTGTATAAGCTGCACAATTGAATATATGAAATATCACGACATCTCAATCCACTTAATACTTCACTTACAGCAGAATCTCAAGAACACAAACTCATGAGAGAGAGAGAAATCACGATGTATCGTCTTCTCTCTGATCTTTTTCCGACAAGTCATGCTCTTGGACAGCAGTCGAGCAACCGGCATCATCTCGTGCTTGTGGCGTCTCTCCCGAAGCCTGAGCTATCACAGGTGTTGAACTCTCTTGCGGCTCAGACACCAAGCTTGTAAGACCGTTCTGTCTTAGGTATGTGTCCAAAGGCAAACTAGCTTCTTGAAGCAGATTCATCATGCTTATGCATGACGATGGCGCCGTTCCCACTCGAACAGGACAGCAGTTCAAATCCAATCCTCCATTAAAATTCTCAGCATTTTCTTGAGAAGGGCCATCACCGCTCTGGCATTTCAAGAGATTCTCACTTTCCGATCTCTTTGCATTATCTGATGGCGCCTGACTGGGGATGCTGTCAACCTCGGCTTCCTCCTTGGCAGCAAACAGATTCCTCTGCGCAATTTCTGTTTCGCGCTCCGACTGGCGCTTCTTCTTGCGCATCATCAAGGTTTTGAAGCGTCGTTTGACAGTCATGCAGACGTTACACATGCACGTTGGCTTATGCTTGCCCTTCCCGCTGGGAGGCTGTATGCAGACGATGCAAGAGCAGCCCGGACGATGCCTAGGATGTCTAGTGGTTGCTGCCACAGATGAAGATCCTGGCTCGCTCGTGTTTCCCCCAGCAGGTGCTCCGTTTGTCTGTGCTTCGACGTTTTCCTGAGATTCTTGTCTGTGTACTTGTTTGAGGCTTGTTAGTGCTCTGCTTTTGGTGAAGTCTGCATAACAAAAGAAAATTTGCTATAAATGCTGCTTTTCACTAATTCTAAAATCACAGAAGCCATGAATGGTGTTGTAATACATACCCTTGTGCATTCTGACAAGATTCTCAAGTTCCCTTGAGTCCATTTCGTCAGGAGCAGAACACGAGCATCTGATTTCAAAAGAATATTCGTATAAAACTTAAGATCTTTTCTTTCAAAAGAAAATTCAAGAATACAACGAAACAAACCTCATCGGGTCGTTAATATTGTCTTGACATGTCCATTTGGGAGGAAGCAGAAGATCAAGTGGCAGTTTTCGCCATTTTAAGCAACTATCGCATTGAGTCCATTGCTCTTGTTCCCTATATCAGAATCGTCGTTTTGTAAATTATCTTATCTTAATCCACAAAGATCGGAGCAAAATAATAAGACAGCAGCCTCAGAAATAACTCTTCATGATTTAGTATAAGTCTTCATTCTTTCTTACCCGGGGAGACGAACGATGAAAATACTTCTCTTTCCAAAAACAGGTGGTTCCTGAAGCGAATACGAACACCAGACTAAAACTTGAGAATCTCAAATAGAGGATTACTGATGTCGACTTGAAAAGTGATCTCTTACATCAAATTCTTCGATTTCATGATCCTCAACTGAGACGGTGCTTGGCTTGACAGTTGGTGGTGGCCGGAGCAAATCCTGCACCTCTTCCCACGAGAGTCTCAGCTCCAAAGAATCATGGCCGTCAATAAGTAGCCGTTTACTCTTTGCCCCAATGTTTCTTCGTTTGCGCTCAGAAGGCACCAACGACTGGGTTGAGAGATTGTCTCCTCCAGACTTGCAAACATTCTTTTCGGTGATTTGGGAGCTGATATTCCCAGGGTGGACGTGGTTAGAGAATAGAGTCATTGAAGGACTCCTGCTTCCTTTTAGTGACTGAAGCAGGCTGGAATAGCCGCTTACTCGAGGTAGACTTTCGGCATTTCCCATGAGTGTATCGCCTTGAAAAGCACCCATATCAATTGGATAATGTGAATCCTGCTGCATAGCAAATCAACAACGTAATATCTTTTTAAATTAACAGTACCATCAAAGATAACTTATCGCACAACGAATTGAATAAAATCATAGCTACCTTCTGTACTGAAACGCTGCTAGATGCTTTTCGGAACCCCATTAGAAGTTTTCCTTCTGGATCCATACGACTGAATGTAACTGAACAAGAAAATTCGAAGAGGTGAGCAAAGGAGGGACTGCACTACTAAAAAGTCTGTTCAAGATTGAATATTCAAATATCGTTGCAAATTACTGGAATGCAACTATTGATAAGAATCAATAAACTAGAGAATAACTACTGAGTACTGCTTTAATATCAAAAGAGAGAATTTTTTGTTTTTATGAATAATTGAACTTCAGATAAAGAAAACTTGATTACAGTACCGGTATCACCAGCTTGTAATTGCATCGACTGAATGCAGGGGGTTACACCCTCCAAAACATACATTCTGCTATTATTATTTGGCCAAAATCGGAACTGAAATACCCATTCTTTGCCCTTCAGATCCTGAATCCTCAAAGGAAGGCCCTCCGGTTGAGAGATAGGCGGGAAATATGCCTGAAAAGTGAGTTAGGCTATCTTGTTAGAGAACCAGAGGAAAAGGCTAAAAGATAAAATAACTTATGCTAATCACTTGTAGTAAGCGAATGAGGGCAATAAACACTACTTTCAAGGAGCACTAGCTAGATTAGGAACATACTTCGGCACATGCTTTAGGAAGAACCAGACGACCAATACGACCAGCATCACTGGCACTCAAGACCTTTTCAAACAAGGGAACAATGGTAGAATTTGAGCTGGAAACGACCAAATTAAGGATATACACTGCTTAAGAAGAAGTTAACAAAGAGAATAAGCATAAAAGTATTAGTCAAAAGCTTAAAATTAGGATACTCTCCAGATATTTGCTGCAGCTCCTGGTCTGTTATTCGTGGCCAATAACGTGGAAGCAATTGACTTTTAACTCTTCCTTCCACAGGTGGCCTTGCAACCCGTGATTGTGAAATAGAGCTAGAGTTTGTTTCTAATCCTGCAGCCAAAATGGTTGGTACCCTTGGTAAGAGATGGCGGGGCCTGCAACCCTGTTGAAAGGAAGAAATTGCTGTGTTCAATTGCCTTTCTTCAGCGACCACCCCGGATATGGTATTTGAGTTTGACGAAGCAGACAAGATGATGCTCAGGTTCGTCTCAACTAACGACTTATGTAAGCTTCTACTTTCTTGAAACATGTCATAATTTTTTGATGGTCCAACAGGTGACTGATTAGAACTCGACAACAATTTATAACCTATTCCTTCAGGACCGGCAAGACCATCTTCAAGTTTCCTTAAAGCGTTGGCATTCTGGGACGGTAACAAGTTTTCTTGGCAGTCCATTTTAGTATCATCACCAGATTGTGAGGGTACCATCCTTTCAGAATTTATATCAGTGCCGTTTTCTGTTGAAAGATCACATGCTTTATGTTTTTCTTCTAAGGGGGTCTGCATAGAGCTTTGGAAGAATCAGAGTATATCTCAGTTAGAGAAACTAAAACTTAGTGCAGTTAACAAGATTAATGAATTGCTGCGTGAAACTGCAATATTCCATATAATGAGCCAAATTTCACAGTCTCACACACCACACAAGTATATACCAAAAGCACGTTGTCAGATGCATAAACAGAATAACAAACAATACAGCATCCATTGTCTAGTAGCTCATTACGAGCATGCATAAATTGCTCTTACATGAGGATGCGGAAAACTCTTGCTGCAGCCTGTACAGTTCACCCCACCAGTGTCAAGTAGCTCTAGTAACGTACTGGAAGCAATGCATCCACAATGAAGACGCTGCAAAGCTTTCGAGTCAAGCTCTGCCAGTAAATGACAAGCATCCAAGAGAGAAGAAGAAGTATTAAAAGAAGCTGGATGACAAAAAATCTGTGTACTCACCTTCCCACATGAAGTGCACTCCCTCCAACCTGTTTCCTCTGAATGGAACGTTTCGCAGAAGACCAAATCTTTATAGGCAGTCCTGTCAACGACCATTATGTTGTTAATTGGAATAACCACCGCTAGTTTCTATGCTTAACTTTTATTATTATTTCTTTTAGTATGGGGGAGGGGCAGCAGTGGGGATTGAACTGAGACCTCTCCTCCCTTTTACACAAAGAAGTCTAGCCCTTTTGTCTCCCTAAAAGAACCCGGTTTTTTATAGTCGAGAAAGTAAATTCTTCTAACTCAGAAAAAAAAAGACGATAAATTCTTGATCCAGATATGATAGTGATTTCTTCCAAGATAGTAGAGCTTACAAAAGATCAACAATTATACAGTACAACAATATGGGAACATCATTATCTTGATTAAGATTTGAACGAAGTAAAACCTGAGCTTAGCTGCCTCCAATGAAAACCAAATCTTGTTTTCAGAGATTGAGATCCTTGAACCTAGAAAAGTTACCTTTCCCACACAAACTACTGAGCAAGTTATTAAGATCTCCTTAAGTACTAGAGCCACATCTGAAATAACACAATACTGAAGTACTGATTATGCCAAATATTATACTCGAATCAACATAATCACCCCATTCACCTTAGTTCCCACATCTTCAATTTTATCTAAGATAAAATTTGAACAAAAGTAAACATCAGATTTAAGCATCCTAGTTTGCTGCTACCATATTTATCTCAAAACGGATTAGGAACTTGACATACAAAGACACACAGTTACACTGTTGTTCTAAAATCTAGGCCTATAAGAGTTAAAGACTCAAAACCTAAAATCTGCATATTGATTCCTCAAACTACCAAAACAAAATTTAAGCCACAATTAGACATTGATCACGCCAAGAAAACTTCCAGATTTCTTTCCATTAAACCTAACTATTTAGAGCGAGAGAGAGACAGAGAGAGAAGAGATGATGAGACATACCCACAATTATGACAGAGAGTAGCAAAACCACCGGATCGCAGAGGCCAACCCTTTTTCCATTCCACCGAGTTGGATGAAGCGCAAATCCCATTCATGCACACCCCACCCTCCATTTCCAAACACTTGAATGGAAAACTAAAAATTAGGGAAGCAAAAAGCTTTGATTTTTTAATCTTTAAAACTGGCCCAGTAAAAATAAATCCGAACTGGGAAGTGGGAGCTCACCAAATTCTGAGTTAAAAAATATTTATTTTCGCACGAGCAATTTGCGTTTGAGGAACAGCAAGTGATATGATGGTCTATATATTGCGTCCGTACTTGTCTGACGCAACAACTAAGCCGCCGCCGTCGCCGGACGGAATTTTGCGAGGGCGGTGAGAGGCTAATCACGGCAGCTATGTGATTCAGCTCATTTTCCCAACTCACCTCCTCTTTTACTACTATTATAAAAATGGAGTCTTGGCATCTACTGTTTGGAATTAAATAATCAAAGACCAAAATATGTGAGATGATTGAATCCCTTATGCGTAATCGTAATTTGTAATACTTCCCATTCCCAATCGAATTACCTTGTCAACTATTATGATATGTAATGTCAAGATCGAATTTGGTAAGAATATTTGTCCCTTTCAACTCACACTCAGACCGAACAAATTTAATGAATCACCAAGTATTCCTCTCATTCCCCCTATTTTTCTTTCTTTTTTATAATGAAATTGACCCACAATCATTATACAAACTATCATTAGTAAATTTTGCCTTATACGATAATAATTTACAAAATTATAACGAGAGGTAAGTCCCACCTAGAAAGAAATTGGTATCAAATGCATAAAAAATTAATTTATTCATGAATTTTCGCTAATCATATTCATCACTATAAAAATTGGGTTCAACCTTTCCCTTGCCCCTTCTCATCAACGGACTCCTGACGTATACGAAGGAGTGCGGTTCGTTCGTTTAAATTTCGAAAAAATCAAAACTAAAACCGACGATGTGGCATCGAAATAATGTCCAGTAGGGATGTCAATCGGGCCAACCCGCTCGGGTTGTCGGGCTATTCGGTGCGGGCAAATTTTGTCGGGTCAGAAATTTACAACCCTAACCCTAACCATTCGGGTTTCGTGCTAACCCATCGGGCCAATCGGGTTCAAAAAAATTTATGATTTTTTTAATTAATATATTAATTTTGATAATTGTATATTGTAATAAAGAAACAATAAATGAATATCATTTTAACTCAAAACTAATATATAGCATTTAGAGAATTAAGAAAATAAAATTTTCTTAATAGATTATCTTTTTTTTTAATTTTTAAATCTAAACGTTTTATATTAAATGTTATAGTAAAATATAGAAAAGTGAAATGATGAACATAACTTTCGAATATTGAATCAAAATACATTTTTTTCACATACATTTGAAAAAAATCTTATTATACTTACTTTCAAAAGTTGGAAAAATAATAAATTAATTAAGTTTGAAAACTAAATAACGAGAACTCGCCAATTTTCGGGCCAATCCTATCGGGTTGCGGGCTATTCGGATTAGGGTCATTCGGGTTGAGATTTTTTTCGGGTTGTGATTTTTCAACCCTAACCATGTCGGGTTGTCTAATTAATCGGGCCAACCCACGGGTTTCGGGCTAAATTGACATCCCTAGTGTCCAGTAATAATTTCGTTATAAAAAATTGAAATTCAAGTAATAATTGTGATTTGAAAATATATTAAAGTTTATGCATGCAAGAGAGATTGTAAAGGACGAGATTAGCCCTGGAGTCCAGCTGTATTCATCGGATAACGTCTTGTTTGGTGCACGCTTGAAGCAATCATGATTTGTTTTTCAAGTTTCAAGATGGATGGTTGATGACGGCATCCTGACCTCACAATGACGTCATCAATTCTCCTACTCCATTTGGGCCGGGCCTTCATTTTCAGTACTAAAAATCAGGCCCAATCTTCTCCGCCCAAAAAAGGGAAAAAAGGAGCAAAAATAATCGGATTAAATTTGTAATTCGCTCTTCTTCCCTTATCCAAGTCTGCAGCATTAACCGCCGTGGGATTCCGATTCCGACATGGCGGGAGTCGCCGGATTCAAATGCCTCTGCTTCCAACCGCTGTCTTCCTCTCTCTCCTACAGCTCCAGCCGTTTTCCTGCGCCGCAGCTCAGGATTCCCCGCCGCTTCTCCACTTTCCCCAGTACGTCGCCGTTTGGGTTTTCCGACTCGATTAGCTGGTTTTCGCGTTTGTTTTGTGAATTAGAGTTTTTTTTTTTGTCGCAGGAATTTACGCATTGACTAGCAACGATATTAAAGTTGGCCTCAACATTGAAGTGGATGGGAATCCGTGGAAGGTTATTGGTAATCCCCTCGTAAATTTGGCCGCTCGGTCTCATTTTTTGCTGTTTTTTGTGTGTGTGTGTGTGTGTGTTTATATGTTATGGAAGAATTTTTGAATCGAGTGTCTTGTGGTTGGTGGCGAAGTGTAAAACTGAAGCACATTCAAACAATAATATTAACAATAAAACTGCATTATGCACATTAGCCAAGTAAGAATGATTTCTTCAATTACTGAATGTGTGTGTGTGTGGAAGGGGGTTAGTTTTGGCCTATTTTTCTATAATTTGTGTCTGTATGATTGTGATGCATTTGGTTTTGGGTAATTGTTCAGAGTTCCTTCATGTTAAACCTGGAAAGGGGGCAGCTTTTGTAAGGACCACATTGCGAAATTATGTGACTGGAAATCAAGTTGAAAAAACTTTCAGAGCTGGAAGTAAGGTAACTACTTTAGAGTTGTTGTACTTTAGAGTTGTTGTATTTGTTGTTCATTTCCCATTTTACTATTACTTCTTAGGAATTGAAGTCAATTAGTTATGTCTAAGTAGCCAAACTAATGATCTTTTCTTCGGGCTACTCTTGCTAGATGGGCTAACATAGTGAGTGCTGTTCTACACTTAGGTCCTCTGTTCTATTGAATCTAATGGTCGGCATGGATTGTTACTTTATGCTTGTAAACCTGCTTGATGTCTCGAGTTTAGCATTTGTATTTCACCATACCTTTTGTAATGCAAATTTGATATGGCTTCCGAAGTATATGTGAGTTAACTTCATGATCTCAGTGTCCATTTGAAATTTCAGATGTGAATATGTACTAGTTTAGAATGGTAAACAATTATGAAGGTGTATCCACTACAAATTTCTTGAAGGTGTGTCTATTATAACTTGGAATATTTACAGTTTGGAGTGCTAATGTTATTCTCTGTTCTACTCTTTTGACAGATAGAAGAGGCTGACATATCCAAAGAGACCAAGCAATATACTTACAAAGATGGTGCTCAGTTTGTTTTCATGGATTTGGTAAGTCATCGCCATCTTAGATTCATAAGCAGGTATGAACTGAGTTGATCATGCAGTAATTATCCCTTGTGCTTGGTTGACTGTGGCATTTCATTATGTGCTCAATTTTGATGCCTCTTACACAGTTCTTCCATGTCGCCATGCTCTTTCAATAGCAACATCACTTGTCATCCGGCTTTCTGAACCAATGAAATAGTCTGATTTTATATAGCAACTACTTATGTCGTCCCCTCAAATATATGTTCCAGAATACATATGAAGAATCCCGTCTGAATGCGGTAGATGTTGGAGATAAAGACAAGTGGTTGAAAGAAGGCATGGACTGCAATTTGTTATTCTGGAACGGGAAGGTGAGTGTTAGCTCCAGTTTCTGCAATTCCAACTGGTTTTGGATGTTAGTTTGGTGCTTCACTTTTCAAACGTGTATTCTTGTTTAAGACTAAAACCTTTTGCCAATTGACATCGCTGTAGATCATTGATTTTGAACTTCCCATAACCGTGAAGTTGAAGGTGACTGAAGTTGATCCCGGCTTAAAGGGCGACACAGCTCAAGGTAATAATGTGTTACATATATCCCTTTTTCAACCAACATGTCTCTATGCATCGAAAGATGTAATTCTCATGATGAATAGAAAAGGGGAACAATCGAATGAGGGAGCAAGCTCTTTGCAAATGAATTATCCCTGATACCAAATTTTGTCTTGTTTTTCAATTAATTGGTTCTTATATATATATATCCATCATTCCTATATGTTTGCAGGAGGATCAAAGCCTGCCACTGTTGAAACTGGTGCTGTGGTATCAGTTCCATTGTTCGTAAACACTGGTGATACCATTATGATAGACACCAGAACTGGGCAGTACATGAGTCGTGCATAGCCTGCTTTTCATCTTTTTGGGGAGGCTTCCATGGTTTTGAAATTGAAGAGTACTCATCAAGTTCAGCAGCAACAAGATTTTGGCTATTCCTATCTTAGAGAAACACCCCGGGAAGAATTATATAAGTATCGTTTGTAATGGAAACCTCCTTTATATTTCATATCATGCAGAAGTAGGTCACAATTTGTAGAATCAAACAAATTCATTCTTGTATATGTTGCAGATGATATATTACAGAGTGAATTGCTGATGCATTACAAAATGTCTATTCCATTGCCTGAGTATAATTCAGGTTTCCTCTTTGGCACCACACCTCTTTTCAAAGCCAAGCCATAAACACAACAAGCTTCCAAAACCCTTCCTTGCAGAATCAACTCATCGATCAATGCGTTAAACGGTATCCCTCTTGGATTTCTGTCTTTGTGCATCACCACCAAAACTGCCAAAGCCTTGTCGACCTCACCGCAACAACAAAGAGCATGAATAGCAATGTTGAAGGTGAAAGTCTTGGGTGAAAATCCAATCCCAATCATCTCATTCAAAACTTCAAAACCTCTCTCCATCTCTCTCCCATTGCAGCAGAAGGCTTCAACCACCAGCTCATATGCTTCTTGATAAATGGGATATCTCCCATTCCTCATTTCATCAAACACGTTGTATGCATCATCCAATACATACTTCTCCTTCCTAGCATGCCTGCACAAACCCCTCAACAAGGTGTTCATCATCCTCTCATCCACACGATAACCATCTCCAACCATCTCCTTATACACCTGCATTGCTGCTCTAATTTTGCCCCATTTCAACAGCCCGTGCAACAACGTGCTATAGCTGATGTAGTCGGGCCTGCATTTCCTCGCCCTCATCTGCCTCAATAGGCCAAAACCGCGCAAGGGCTTGCCCTCTTTGAAGTACCCATTGAACAGAGTGTTGTACATTACTACATTTGGCGTCAGCTTCATTTTCAGAGCTTCAACGAGCAACTCAAACGCCTCGTTTGTACGGCCTACTTTGCAGAAACCATCCATCATTGCAGTGTAGGTGTAGATATCGGGCTTGATTGACGAGTTTTTTATGCTTCCTAATAAGTCATAAGCCTCCTCTATTCTACCCACGTAGCACAAACCCTTCAACAAGCAGTTATATGTGTTGATTGTGGGCTCGCATCCTATCTTAAACATTTCGTCGAACGCCTCATAGGCATCCTTCAATCTTCCATTCTCACAAAACGAGTTGATCACTGTGGTGAAGGTGGCGACATTTGGCTCGAACCCATTCTCCAGCATCTCGTGAAGAGCGATTCTCGCTTCTGTCGTCGCGTTGTTCTTGCAGAAACCGTTGACCAAAATTGAATACGTCCGTACATCCGGGAATAACCCAAGAGACGATAAGGTAGACTTGAGCTTCCGCGCCAATTCAACCTCATCCAACGAAATTAAAGACACGAGTAGACGATTGAATTCAGCAATTGTTCGAATTTCTCCATTTCTATTGACTTTTTCCAACTCTTCGAGCTTTTCTGGAGCTGTGGTAACAGTTTGCAGAAAATCTTCAAATTGCAGTTTTCTGGTGCTCGTGTGTCCGTAAATATCGTGTTTTTCTTTGATCGGAGCGGCGAATACATGAAATGTCCGGTGATGGATTGAGCTGGTGGAGTAGAAGAAGGGCGGATTGAATGCAGAAAATTTGGCGGAGTGATGAAGAAAAGTGGAGGGTGAATGGCATGATTGGGAAGAAAGCATGATTTGGGGATTTGATAATGGATAAGGCTCAATTTCAAATGTGGTCTTTCTTTGTGAGTTCACTTTAATTTTAATCGAATTTCAGTTATTCAATATTTTATCATATTGAATTTTTAAATTTGAGTCCAATAATTATTAATCGAATTTCAGTTATTCACATAATTATTCATTTATTTTTAAGTATTTCAGTTAATATTTAAAATTTATGAATACTAATAAGCACGTCATTTACATTATTTATGTTTTTTATTTTTTATTTTTTAAATTCTTTCTTATTTCATATTATAATAAATGCGCATTTTCGCTAAATGTTTATTCTCCTGCAACACATAAGCACGGAGTGCTTTTACACTTAATTAAGTGTAAACACTAGATGTTTAATTGTTTATTCTCCTATAACTCATAAATTTGCTGATTCTCTTAGATTGGGGATATAAAATATAAATCCTTAGCCATATTTATGAGCAATTTAGTTATACTTTTGGAAAATGAGTTTTTTTTTTTTTTTTTAGTATTTTTAATTGCCAGTGGAGGGACTTTGATTGTTATCTAAGTAGATGTGAAACAAATAAAATTGTATGAATTTTAGTTGCAAATAACTTTCATTTTATGAAGATATTCATTCAAATATACTCCTTCCATTCACTATAAAATGTCTTATTTTGCCAAAAATTGACGTCCACAGTAAAATGTCTCATTTCACTTTTACTATTTTTGGTAAATGAGTCTCACATTGCACTAACTCATTACACTCACATTTCATTATAAAAATAATACTTCCTCTGTCCCATTTCATATGATCCATTTGAGTTTCGTCACGGTATTTTAGAAGCTTTTAATTAGGGAGTTTAAGTGGAGAGAGAAGGAGTTAGTGGATGAATTAATAAGGAGAGAGAAATGAAAAGGAGAGAGAAAAAATTGTTAGTTAAATTAATGAAGAGAGAGAAAAAATCAATCACTTTAATTAGATTAAGTTAATTGATCTTTTACTATTTCCTAATTTTTTGCTATATAAGGAAATGAGTCATCTGAATTGGAACAAATCAAAAAAGAAAGTGTGTCACTGAAATGGGACGGAGGGAGTATATAAAAGTGAGACTTATATTCCACTATTTTTTTCCATCCACTGTCATTCATATTTATTATAAAGTCAAACAATTTCATAAAACCCGCGCCGAATCCAAACGAGACAATTTATGATAGACGAAATAAGTACGATACATATTTGAATTCAAATTTGAAATTTGGCAATTGAAAAAAAAAAGAAAAAAAAGTGAGTTCCTCCAAATTTTATGTTTGAGATTGTAGTTAATAATAATTGAAGTGAAACAGAATCTGAATTTACAAAACAAGAAATGAAGATGGTAAAATATTGTTATAACTTATAATAGTAGATACATAAAATCAAAATCCCAATAATCTCCCAAATCATCAAATTAAACCCTCAAAGATCTGCGAACATTCTTTGCAAAAAACGGATTCTTGTTCGTCGCAGACTCAGACTCTCCATCTTTGCTCGGCCCCTTTTTCCCAAGAATTGGACTGAACAACTTCCTCATCACCTTCTGAAACCCCGCCGCCCTCCGCCCTTGCTTCACCGCCGGCTCCGATAGGCTCCGCCCCAGCATGGCGTTGTTGAGCTGCACCTCAAACGACAGCCGCTCGTACTGATCCAGCAACGTGCTTTGCTCATCGCCAAATCTCTTGAAAATCGCCGCGATTTCTTCCACTTTCGCCATCTCCGACGATAGCAAATCCTCAATTGCTACTTTCATGTATATATAAATACATGTGTGTGAAATCTTGGGGGGAATTCAAACAGAGGGAATCACTGAGACAAACTCACAAGCAACTGGTAAGAAAAAAGTGATCGAGAATTGGACAGTAGCATTACAATGGATAGTGTTTTTTTTTTCAAGTAATTGAGATGGTAAGAATTTTATATATATGTCGCAGTCGGAACAATTATTATTATAGGTGGAAATTTATAATAATGGAAATTTATAGGTGGAAATTTATATTTAATTTTCCATTCGAATTTTGATTTTTGAAAATCTGATTTGGTGTAATGAATTTATTTCTTCATCTGGTTGCCCTTTGATATGACTTAATTGTTACTAGGAATTAGGGGTTAAAATCGAGCTTTTAAGAAATGAAATCTAAACTTAATAGGTGATTATATATAGGGGTGAGCAAAATATCCGAAATCCGAATATCCGATCCGAATCAAACCGAAATTTAAAATTTGATTCGGATTTTCGTTCGGTTTGATTCAGATATATTAAAAAACTAATAAATCCGAAATCCGAAATATATTTTTAGTAATATAATATAATATATATATATATATATATGTGTGTGTGTTAAGACCTACACTCTTATTACATAAATATTAAAACATGATATTTTATATACTACCAACCTTATGATATTAATTTAGAAAAATTATTTTATAATTTTCAGATTTTTCGGATTTTCGGATTTTTGTTAGGTTTTTGGGATTTTTTATGCAATTTCGGATTTTCGGTTCGAATCGGATTTGGAAGTTCGGAATTCGGATTTTCGGATTCGGATTTTCGGATAATTTAGTTCGATTCGGATTTATGTTTTAGAAAATTTCAGATTTTCGGATCGGATCGAATCCGAATGTTCACCCCTAATTATATACAAGGAATTGGAATAATAGGGAATTGGAGTGAAATGACTAGAAAAGATGAAGAGTGCATGCAAAAGAATGCGAAATGAGCAGAAAATCAAGTTCCGCGTACAAATTTGTATTAACGAATTTTTATTATTTTCCTATGTTTTCCCATAATATTTTCCAAATTTCCAATAATATCTAAACTCTCTTTTACATTTGAGGGCCCGTGTGGTAGGGTAGATAAGATAAGACGAGTTAGATAAGGTAAGATGGGCTTTAAGATAAAAACTTAATGTTTCAACAAGATAAGGATTTAATGTTGTTGTTTGGTATGTGAGATAAAAATTAAGATAAAAATAAGTGTGGTGTTTGGTATGTTAGATAATATAATAGATAACATGTAAATTGACAGTTTTGCCCTTATTAAAAATATAGATTTATTAATCTTATTTTACTAAGTAAAGCATTGTTTAATTAATATAAATTTAGAATTAATTATTTATTAAGTAGTTAATTAATCTATCTAAATTAAAATTTATTAATTTATGTCATTTTTCTACCAATTAAGATTTATATAAATTAATATGTATTAATTAATTTAGATAAATGAATCAAGATAAGTATGAATAGATTTATCTATTTTGATATGATAAAATATTTAATTATTGAACAAATTAGCTAATCTAGAGAATCATTAATTATTATAAATTTAGCTTGTTTTAATTCATCAACACATAACATATTAACATATTAAGCTAAATTAAAATTTATTAACTAATTTAGATTAGTTAATCAGATTAAAAGATTAAAATTAATTGATTTTTTAGATAATTATTAATTAAGATTAATTAATGTTAATTAGTGAGATGGAACATAAACTCATGCGTTGGAGGAGGGAGGGATCGAAAACACCCCTCCATCGCCACGTCCCCTCCGTTGCCGCCCCCTTCACCCGCCGCCACCATCTGCCATCCGACCACCGCCGCCGCCCACCTCCGAGAAGAAGAGAGAACCCAGAAACATAATGAAATCCAACCAGCCCTAAAACCCTAAAACTAATCGAAATGAAATTGAAAAGAAATCGAAACTCAATCGTAAAGAAATCGAAATCCAACGGAAATTTGGGCTCATATTTTCTCAAGGAAATCATCATAGCCTGACACCAATTTTTGAAAGCCAATAGAAATCCACGGACAAACCCAGTCAAAACCCAATCGAAAGAGATAAGAGAAACAACGACAGTGGCGGCAGGCGCAGAACAACCACCACCACAGTCGCCCAGAGTCGTCGACCGCACACCACTACCTGCGTCGACCAGAGGCGGCGTCGGATTTGGGCTGAGATGGAACAGAAACCCAATTACCGTCGGCCACCAGAAACCCCAAAAAAATGGAACAGAAACCCAATCATAGTTATGGCTCAGATTTTAAATCGTCACAGCCGCCGCTCGCACAGGAAGGAGGGCGGAGAAACGACGGCCGTGGCGGCGGCCACACATCTACCACTACCACCGTTGACCAGAGGCGGCGGCGGCACACCACCACTACCGCCGGTCGTCACCGCCTCGATGGGGGAATAAATGATGGTACCACTACCACCGTCGGGAGACAGAGAGAGTGAGACTAGAGAGTGAGAGCGGACGAGGGGACAGAGAGCAGAGAGAGAGAGTTGCATGTGCAGGAGAGAGAATAGAGAGTAGAGAGAGAGAGGGCAGCGTGAGAAATATGGGGGGAACAGTAACATATCGCACCTAAATAGTGCGATAGTGTATCAGCCCTCAAATGGCAAAACGACGTCCTTTAAGTGTAACCTTAAGTGGGCCGCGATTAAATTATCTTGGCCCGACGGGCCGAGATAAATATTCTCATGTATATCAAACAGCCCACTACTACTGTTGGGCTATGACTATTTATCTTATCTTATCCCTTATCTCACTAACCAAACATGGCTTTATTTCCCTTATCTCACTAACCAAACATGGCTTTATTTCAAATAGAGGGAATATATATTAACACTGTATACATATATACAGATATTTGTAGCTATTGTAGATCACATCAAGTGTGTTGTATATTTGTATGTGATGCTTATTTAATTTTCTTTTATATCACATGATGAGCAAACAAACTGCTTATGATTGGCTTTGCTGGCGAACATTGAACTCGTTTCGACCATCACTTTCATGCTCTAGACTCTAGACCAAGAAAACAACCTTTTTCGTTTTCATTTATATCCTATTTATAAAGGTTCATAAAGGCCGCAATCCAAAAATATATATTTAATTATAGAGTGTAAGTATTTTTGTTACCTAATTCTTAAATGAGTTCTTAAATCTATGTTATCTTTCGGAAAGCTATGTCATTGTCAAGATTGGAGGTGACGTGAGATGATCGTTTATATATAATATGGTAGATTTTATTCTGAACCAGGTGAAATATTAATACAAATATCAAGTTGATTATTGATAGTGACAGTTGCCAAAATATTATTTTTTGAAAATTGGTTACTACTTTAAAACTACTTGTAGAAAGCATCCAGAAACTTATGGCAATGTTTGGATAACTGATGATGCGAGAATTAAGGTGAAAAAGAGATGTCGTGTACCTTTTATCCATTGGTACAAATTGTAAGGATGAAGTTGTATGTGATGTGGTGGACATGGAAGCTTGTCAATTATTGTTAGGTAAACCATGACAGTTTGATTTAGGAGCTATCTATGATGGGCGAAAGAATATTTATCAATTCTCCAAGGATGGAAAGAAGATCATATTGTTGCCATTGGCGTTCAAACAAAAGGGTGAACTGTTGGGGATTGTTTGATGAGAAAGAAGAATTTTGGAAGATAGGAAGATGGCAAGGCAATAGCTCTTGCCTTTTTGATTAAACTTACTTACGAAACTCATCCACATACAAGGTATAAGTAGTGGATCGATACACATAGGAAATAACATAGAAATAAATAGAAGTGAATGCTCTAAACATGACCGTTGCACTCCCAAGAGACACGCATGCTATTACAAATTACTTTCTTCAACAGCGCGATGGCAGCCACTTCGATTCCTATTTATATAAGAATATAGAGAAGGACGGGCTGTCTTTTAAAACAAACCCTGCTTCCTTCGCTAGTCTCTCGATCTCCAACTTACAAAATGGATGAGCAGTTTTAAGGGTTATGTGCACCTCACCATTCTTTTCCACCATCTCATATGCATTTTACAGGAAACACCCAACCACCTCCACATGCAGTCTATATCATATATATGGCAGGAGTTTTTTTTCTTTTTATTATTATTAAATCAAGAAATTGATTCAACTTACGAAATTTGATACGAGCTGTGTTCAGGTCCGAAGAAACCTGTGTGCAGAAAATTGTAGACGATTCGGTCGACTCTTTTGTGGCATGGGTAGTAATGACGTCTCATGGTGCGTGCGTCTATATTATGCATGATGACGCATCCCTTCTCCTTTAGAACATCTAGCAGCATATGGATACTTTCTTCCCAACTCCTCTGCACGGCAAGCCCTAGGTCTGACCGGATATAGGATAAAATTTGGGATTAGTTACAAATCGGTCTAACATTAATTTTTATCTACTGCATATCAATCTTCAAGATAGATCGATCAAGATGGCATTTAAAGGAGACCATATAACAAGAGAACTTATATATGGACGATATGGAATCATTAGGAGTCGGACCAACGAATAAATGGGACTTGTGCAAATTTTGTACTTAATTGTGCAATTTATTAATGGTTTACAAAAATAAGAAAATACTAGAAATAAAGAAAATGATTAATATTATGTGATTTGGGCTCATTTTAAATCTCAATAATTAGATTTACACATATTGGGTCTTTCGAGTTCCGATTATCCGACCTGCTTGAAAAATATATATCAAATGAGAATCAAACTTAGTATACATCTAATATGCAAGCACCTCTACCAACTATATTAGAAAAATATGCAAACTATAGGTGTTCATTACGTTGATTTATGAATGCATTGTGTTGTGTTATCTTTACTTGTCAAGCGATAAATCTGAGACTATTGAAACGTTTAAAGACTTCGAGAATGTAGCCAGAAGAGAACTCAACTACCGAATTAAGTTGAGCTTAAAATGTGAGAGTTTTACTGACTAGTTTAGGGTTATCCCAGACAATATGGGAGGAAGCTATTTGATAGCCAACCATATACTAAACTAAGCTTTGCATAAGGTAAAGAAATTATTCCTTTTTTATCGAATTGGATATAGGGGTGAGCATTCGGATTTCGGTTCGGATTTTTGCCTAATCCGAACCGATCCGAAAATCCGAAATTTTCTCAAAATGAAATCCGAACCGAACCGAATTATCCGAAAATCCGAATCCGAAAATCCGAAATCCGAACTTCCAAATCCGATCCGAAC
>JAYDZE010298163.1:0-18747 GCA_034509125.1 Monilaria moniliformis | reverse complement strand
ATTTTGATATTGAAAATGATATGAATTTATGAAATAATTTAAAAAATAAGAGATGAATAGTGTAAGGGAAAGTTAAGACTCGGCTGCTGTTGCAGGGATTAAAATTTAAAGGAAAAAATTGTTGTGGGGCCCATAAATAGTATAAGGGAAATGGTAAGACTTGGCCGCTGTCGTGGATGCTCTAAATGAAGAAGATAGAGTTGATAGAGAAACAAGAGAGGGAAGGATTGATGTGAATTTTCCCATATTAGAAACTTAGAAAGAAACAAGAAGTTGTACGACTAATATTTAAAGAACGAACGTAATTAACTCGTTAATATTAAGTTGGAGAGTGACATGCAATGAGTATTCTCTAATAAAGCTTTTCCCTTGCAAAATTTAACAGAAATTTTGATGAAGGGCAAAAGTAGGTGTCTCTAGCTCTAGCCATATCCCATCAAGAGAAAAAGGAAAAAACGTGTATATATATAGCCACATTCTCATTAAGATTAATGCTTAAAAGCTATAATTTCCGCTTGATTAAAGTATTGCGTGTGTCTGTTAAAATATTATGTCTCTACCGTCTACATCAATCACCCCTTTCCGGTGTACTTGAAAAGTCAGATTACTTTTTAAATCGAATCTAAAAAATTAACAATGTAAAACGTGTTCGTCCCTCCTCTACGATCTGCCTAATTAGTGGAAGGATATATGTCGATGCAAATTAATTGATTTATTTACTTTTTTGAATCCAATTCACTGTGAATGTAGATAGTTTTAATTATACATCTTTTGCTAGTTAATTGATTTTTAGGATAACAATTATTACTCTATTAGTTTTTTGTTTGCTCGACTTGTCATTTTCGTTTGTTCTATAAAAATGTGCTTATTCATTTTTTGGAAACTATCCCTTATATTTTTACTCCATCTTTCCAACTTATTTAAATTAAACTCAAAGATGGTCCATACAATTTATCCTTTAACAATAAAAGTTGAGACAATTTATCTACTCAAAACCACCACTACTTAACTTTTACTAAAAACTGATGCCCATAAAGAGATAACATACTTTTATGGGAGGAGGGAGTATTTTTAATTCTTTTAAAAATGATTTTACTCTCCGGAGGTTAGAATATCTTAATGTTGACAAATAAATAATTTTTGTTTATCATAACTATAATTTTTAGGGGTGATTGTAG
Organism: Monilaria moniliformis; assembly: GCA_034509125.1. Taxonomy (NCBI): domain Eukaryota; kingdom Viridiplantae; phylum Streptophyta; class Magnoliopsida; order Caryophyllales; family Aizoaceae; genus Monilaria; species Monilaria moniliformis. The sequence continues at coordinate 17,569 of JAYDZE010298163.1, read as the reverse complement.
CAAAAATATTTATTTTTTGAATTTCACTAATGAGCAATTCAATACTGAAACTTATTCACTCTGATTGGAAAGCATCACATTAAATCCAAAGGAGAAGTTGAATACTTTGTGTCATTTATTGATGATTACTCCTAGAGATGTTGGGTGTATCCAATCAAGAGAAATACATATGTATTTCCAATCTAAAAAATATTCAAGGCGCAAGTAGAACTGAATACCAAAAAGAAAATCAAGTGCTTAAGGACCGACAATGGAGGAGAATAAATTAGTTATGAGTTCATTAACTTTTGTAAAAGAAATGTATCAAAAGGCATTTTTCAGTGTCTCACACTCCTCAACAAAATGGCACAGCAGAGAAGATGAACATGACTCTTTTGGATCATACTAGAGCCATGTTAAGAATTGCTAGTCCGGCCAAGTCATTTTTGGGTAGAAACAGTAAAAATCGCATGTTATGTTCTGAATCAGTCACCATCAACAGTCATTGAGTTGAAGACACCAATTGAGATGTGGACGGGAAAGCCAGCGAACTACTCACATCTTCATACATTTAAATGTCTTGTGTATGTGATGTATAACACCCAAGAAGTTACAAAACTATATCCAAGATCTAGGAAATGTATTTTCTTAGGGTATGCTGATGGAGTGAAGGGGTACCGTTTGTGGGATCTTACTGACCACATGGTTATCATCAGTAGGGTGTAATATATGTAGAAGATCAGTTGCAAGAAGCAGAAAATGATAGCATGAGAGATGGGAATGTAGAATCCGCTGAAATTCAAGTAGACTGGAATAATGAGGAGAAAGATTCTTCTGAAGCAACACCAGAACAGAGCAATGATGATCCAAACGAGACCGATGAAGCTCAACTTCAAAAGCCATCTCGTGAGATAAGACCACTTGTTTGGCTCTCAGACTATGAAACTGAGAGTAATGTTGCATATTGTCTTCTATCTGAGGATGATGAACCATCAACATTGAATTTAGTCGCTCCAAAATCTAACATTTTTTCCTTCACCTAAACTACAAGATTATCTTTTATTCACTATTTTCAGAAGAATATAATCCTTCCAAACAAATCTCAAATAGAAATAACAAGATTTACAAAGGAAATTATGGAATAAATAAATAAATGCCTTTAGAAGGGATATTCTTCAAAAACTGCTCCAATCTATCTCTCCAAATCAAGATCAGTCCATCAACAATCAACGATATCAGGGGCGGAGCCATAAAATTATGTAGGGGAGAAATTTTCTTTTAGGAGCATTAAATACTGATAGCAAGTAATGATAAATAATACTCCCTCCGTCCACCAAAAATAGTCTCATTTTTCCATTTTGGTCCGTCCACCAAAAGTAGTCCCATTCCATTTATGGAAACTTTCTCACAATACAATAGCCCTAAACATCAATTTATTTACAACTTATACCACTAGAACCCACCACTTTTTATCTCTCCAACCACTTCTTCTCCGACCTCTCTCATGGCTGTATATGGGACACTAGTGAGGAACAGTGTGTTGTGAAGCTTCAAACTTACAAACTTCACAAGTTTTCTAAATAGATTTAACAATTGGATTTCTTGTACCATTTTTAACAAGTAAATGTATTGGCAGATGCAATTTGGTTTTTATCTTACATCTGTCGTTTGATGTCTAATTCAATAATATCAATTTAAGATCTGGAAGGACCAAGGATTTATAGAAACAAAAAAAAAATCAAAGTGCCAAGAATCTGTAGATGTGTTTTACCCTTAAAATATAATAAAATATATCCAAAAAAAATGGTGAAAAATATTAGGCAAAAGCAAATTATTGCTTATTTGGATGGTATATATTCGAAAAAGTTGTAGGTGGCGAACAGGCGGCGATTTAGTCGTTTAGGTAAGGAGACAGAATTTAATCCAAGTCATATTAGACAGTAAACGGGGGAAGCAACCCACTAAAGAAAAGGTAAAACAAAAGAACCGCACGCCAATTCAAGCTCAAATATTATAGGAGAACAACCCAGATCCCATAGATGCCTCTCTCCCTCTCTCTCTCCAACTGTCTCTCTCCTTAGACCCCTTTTCCTGAATCAAATAGTTGGATTTCTCATTCCCAGTTTTTTTCTTTTTCTTTTTGAATACCCACTTAAGAATCTTATCTTTTGTTATTTATTCAATTCATTCATTCTGTGCTCACAATATAACTGTGGTGCTTGCGAGTAAATAATTTGAAGAATAATTATTTGTTTTTGTGAAAGATAAGCCCTTGATAAGTTCTGGGCTTTGGCTGCAGCAGGCCAGGTTTGAATTTGATTTTTTCTTGCTCGATCTTTCTCTTGCATGCAGGAATTTCGAATTTTGTTTCTTGAGCTTGATGATGAAGATATTTTTGCCATGTTCATAATTTTATATATCTATTTCACTGCTGAGTTGGTTGATTATTATTTTTAGTATTTTGATAGAGTGAGTTGGTTGAAAAGGTTGATTATTGGTGCAAGAATATGTGACGACTGAGAAAGTGAGAGTGCATGATTATTGGCAGATTTATTCAATCCAAGTTTTATTTTATTTTTAATTTGGTTTTGCGTTGAGGTCAATTATTGCACAACTTGATATTAAAGTAAAGATGGATTCTGATGAATTGAAGAATTAAAAATATTTCTTGAGTTGCTGTGTTCATCCAAAGTGGGAATAAATCCCAATTCCAGTAAAAGCATTTCCATTAATTTGATTTTTGGATGCAGCTTGTTGCAGCACTTGGTACAATCAAGGAGTTATGATAGAATTGTTCTGAATCTTAAAAGGAGAGTTCTGTAACAAAATGAGGGCTCTCATTCGGGCCGTGAGGCAAATTAGGCCAGCTTTCAGATCTAGAGGAAATATCATATATGAAAGCTCATCTAGAACGCAAGATTTTTGGTTCAGAATGGATCACCGCTCTATATATAGCCTGTCCCGTAGTATAGACATTTTTTGTCAAAGTAGATTGACACACATGATCCACAGAGCTACTATATCGACTGATGTAGCTACATTGACTAATGGAGGTTGTATATCATTTTAAAGTATCCTGTAATTGAAAGTTGGAAGCAAAGGATTCAAAGCTATTTTATTTGTCTAATTTAATGGCAGAACTAAATGGAGGAGGGCCTCTGCTAGAATACGAGCGTAGGATAGCTGCTGGCGAACTTTTGGATGGAGATACTTGCCAGGTTTGCTAGTTTAGTCTTAATTATCAATCCACTTCTGTTATTTTTTCTTTTCTTTCAGGTTGACAGTGTGTAGGATTGAAATTTTAAAAAAAATTTAGGCAGATTTATGTTCTTATATGTGTATATAAAGCGACTTTGTGGCTTGCTTGAATTAATGGATTGCATACTGGAAGTGCGAATTACTGGTTTAATGAAATAGAATCCGACGTGCCATGAAAAAACAGAACTCACTCACTTAATATTACTGCTTAAATTGCTGGAAGAATTTAGGTTTATTCATCAAGGAGAGGCAGTTAACTTGATCTAATTGCTCTTTCTATATGTCATGTTAAAACCTTTCTAAGGGTTACAAAATTGAGTTAAACTATGCATGATACTGGAGTTGCCATTTTCCAGAAATAATGTGTGAATTGTGACGTTGCAGCTTAATACCCTGGGGGAGCTTCAAAGGCTATATGATGAGCTTGTTGAAAAAGCAGAAGCTTGCCGATTGGATCGTTATGCTACTTCTGAAAAAGCTGGGAGGTAAATTTTCAGATCCTTGTTTCTATGTAGCATGAATAGTCTTAGTTCGGTATTATCCACAGTTAAATTATTGGGTGTCATTATTTTCTTGCTTTTTCATTGGTATAATTTTGTAATAGTCAATTCTGTATATGTACAGGAGTAGGTGGTTGTGGTCGCGTTTTATACCCCAATCTTCAGATGCACCTGTGAGAGGACTTTATCTGTACGGGGGAGTGGGAACTGGAAAAACTATGTTGATGGACTTATTTTTTAATCAACTGTAAGGATCAAATCCGATCTTTGAAGTGCTTTGATTATCTTCACATTAGCCTGTGCTTTGGCTGTACTAGTGTTATCAACTAATTCGAGTTCTCTACTGCTCCATATAATCCTTCTAAATGTTCCAGTCCTTCCAACTGGAGGAAGAAGAGGATCCATTTCCATGACTTCATGCTAAATGTTCACAGCCGTCTACAAGTATGAGTTCTTTCTATTTTCCTTTTCATAAAGTTTCGTTGTGTTTTTACCATCAAGCTACAGAAACTTTTATGCTGCTATACCAATTTGTTTTTCAGCATCTTCTGATTTTAGATATGATATTTCTGATCCGTGTCTTTCTTTTGTGTTTTGGTTTAATTCCTAATTATTATCAACCTCTGACTGAGAGTGTAGGTTATATGAGTTTTGTGGGAAAAACCTATTGCTAAAATGCATATGAAAATATAACCCTTACGCAGTTCGCCAAACAACAACTAAGATAAATTTAGAAAAAAAAGTGATTTGAATACATGTATACAGGAGAATATATGTTATCTAGTGCCTATTTAATATGTTATATAGTTCTTCTGAAAATAGGAAAATATAATTTTGGAGAAAAAATCTGGCATCATGTTTCATCCATGAAGAAGATTATTTAGGGCTTCTGGGGTCTTTTCCTTCATTACTTGGCATATGATGGTGTTCTTGTCTACTTCTATCCAATAAGAATACTATAGTTGGCATTTCTTTGTAGTCGTATAGTGAGATTATCCCGGGACTTCAATGCATCAGATACATCTGTGATGACAAAGCAAGGTCAACATTTGATCTTATTTTGAGTAAGTAACAAGTGTTAGGAACCATAGTAATTGGCATTAACATTAGTCACAAGGGAAGGTTCAAACATATGCTTGTGAAATTATCCGATCTGAGTAGAACTTATGATCATGGTGAAATTTAATTGCAGAAGCACAAGGGAGTCTCAGATCCTTTAGAAGTTGTCGCTGGAGAGCTATCTGATGAAGCAATATTGCTATGCCTTGATGAATTCATGGTATGTTGAACTGGCAAAGTAATTTATTGTTCGGCCTATAACATATCTCATGATCGACAATTAAAGTGACATGCCAGTGGTCATCACCGTGTTCTGCTCTATCTTCCAGCCGATTGTTTATATTTTTTGTTTCTTGCTTAGGTGAATGATGTTGCTGATGCCTTAATTCTCAATCGTCTATTTGGACATTTGTTCAGCAATGGAGTTGTGAGTATCCTACTTTACAATTCTACTTCTCGGTGTTTGCATAAACTTATTCATTGCCTGCTTAGTAGCCTTATAAGTGGTGATCTGTGTTGTGATTCACAAATAGATTCTCGTTGCTACTTCTAACCGAGCTCCAGATAACCTGTATGAAGGGGGGCTTCAGAGGGATCTGTTTCTTCCATTCATTGCTACTTTAAAGGTACATTTTCAATCTGATGTGATGGTTGGAGGGACGAATTATGAATCTCTCTCTTCAAGACATTTTAAAACTGTCGTTATATGTTGCTGCATATTGAATCTCTTAATAACTTAGAATCTAATTCTGATGTAGGAAAGATGTGTAGCTCATCAAATCGGTTCCTCCGTGGACTATCGGAGAATGACATCGGTAAAGCTTCCTCGTCTCTAATCACTGTCTGTTGCAGTATTCACTTCAATCTATATATCTTTTAGTATGCAAGTCTTTTGTTCTATTTTGCTGAACATATTATTGTTTTGCCCCAAATTCTAGGCGGAGGAAGGTTTCTACTTTGTCGGCAAGCATTTGTCAGGCCGTCTCAAGAAGAAGTTCCATCAATTAATTGGTGAACAGACAGCTTCTCCACAAGAGGTGGAAGTTGTCATGGGGAGAAAATTGCAGGTACAAAACTATGTCAATCCAAAGATTAAAAAATTGTCGAAGCGGAGCGCATTGAATAGCTGTCGATTTAGAAAAAAAAATATGCTTTTTCGGTCTTCTTAAACTTCCCGTGCTCTGTTAGGTCCCACTGGGCGCGAATGGCTGTGCCCTCTTCCCTTTTGAGGAACTCTGCGACAGGCCTCTTGGAGCCGCAGACTATTTTGGGTTGTTTAGTAAGTCTCCCCTTCATTTTTCGCCCACTGAAACACGAGTCAGCTTTGTTCTCATCTTTCTTGAGTTTCCTATCTGGCAATGATTGTATTTTTCCTCTAGGGTATATTTTTATTTTTGAGTGTATTGTACAGTTTAGAGAAATATTCGAGATACTGAGTATTTCGTGTCCTTCTTACCAGAAAAATTCCATACACTGGCACTCGATGGTGTGCCAATTTTTGGGCTCTCCAATAGGACCGCAGCGTATCGGTTTGTGACTTTAGTTGATGTTAGTCCTTCATACTTTTTTTCCCTTTCAAAATTAATTTATCCATGAAAATTGTTGTTTGCACGAAACATGATGTTTGTGATTATGTTTTCACGTACAGGTTATGTACGAGAACAGAGCTAGACTATTATGCACTGCTGAGGGGACTCCATTCCAACTCTTCGAACGGATTGTAACAATAGCCGATGCTCAGCAAATGGCACCGAGGACCTCTTCAAGATCGAGGAAATCTGATGACTCTGACATTTGTGTGGACAATGAATTAGGTTTTGCTAAAGACCGCACCATTAGTAGGTAAGGGCATTGTTTTCTTGTTAAAAACTTGTCGTCTTCCACTATTTGATCTACATTTTCTTGTGAAAAGCAATTTTTTTTGTAGTTTCGTGCAATTGAAAATGAGAATTTGTTGCTTGATTTAGGTTAACAGAAATGAATAGCAGAGAGTACTTGGAGCAACATGCGGAAGCCTTGGTAGAAAAGCATCGCGACCAAAAAGTCTTGAGCTCCTAGTTTGGCTCAACTATATAGAGGCTCTTGCGGAGTACATTTTTTGGCAGTTACAGATAATAATTCATAGTTGGCTTGCAATAAATTTTTTGTATAATTGGATTAGATTACTTCTTTTTGCAATATCATGTCAAGAAATTCTGTTGTGTTTAGTTTGGATTTATAGAATGGTTCCTGCTTCCTTTATTGGTATATTACAATAATATTTTTTTTTCATGACGATTGTAAGATTATGGCAAGATTAATGGGTTCAGATTGGTTCTTAGTTCCTATACATGTGTGTATAGTCTTAAAGAAAGCATGCAACGTGTAAAGTTGAGCAACAGTTTAGGTGCGTAGAGGTAGAGTTGGTCAATTAATTGCGAATTCCTTCCATCCATAGCAGAAACGACGGGCTTCTTCATTCTCCTCCGGAATCACATTAATGCGTTGCAGATCTTTTCTTTGATCTCATCCATCGTTCTCTCTGTACTCTTCAGGTACGTAATTGCTTCATTGCCACCAACCACCCGCCGATCTCTTCATGTACTCGACTACTCTCCTCTAAATCTCCTCCTCTCTCTCTCTCTCTCTCTCTCTCCCCCACACACACACACACGCAGCGCGTTTTATGAGTGCCTTGGAGAATCTCCAGAATTTATTAGTTCATGCGATCGATGATGCCAAAATTGCTGGTGATCGTGATGATTTTCAGTCGTATGCATGCACCATATGGTTTGTGTTTGTTGTTTGTGTGGGTGAGTGTGGTGGTGGAGTTGAATTTGCAGAGCATTGATGTCAATTTCTTTAGTGAGCTATTAAACGTGCAAGTTTCTACCACGTGATCAGTGAGGCGCTCCAGTTCTGTTTTGGATTGAGATCTCATTTCAACATTGGGCAATATATTGTTCATCTATGGATATATTTAGCTTCGATGAATAGTTATGATGAACATGCATAGTAGCCTTGTTAATGTCTGAAGAAATGCGTGAACAACGTGCCTACTTTAATTTGTTATTGGTGATTAGGCTGTTTGAATCTCTCTGATTTCGGTTCTTCACCAAAATGGCTGCCGGGACCAATGGCCAGCAAAGTTTCAGGAACGCGATTAAATCTATTATTAAGGAATCGACATCAGTCCATAGTCAATATAAGGTGATATGTTGGTATAAATCTCTCTTGAGACCTCTGGATTTCAGATGGTTATATCACATAATGTTGATTGTTTCAGAACATAAAAGTCACCATTATTAAAGCCACAAACCACGCCGAATTGTTGCCCAAAGAGAAGCATGTAAAAAGTGAGTCCAAACATTCTACCTCGCCTTCTTGTCTTCTATTTTTCTTGAAATTCTTACTGGTGGAGTTGTGTTATTTAGTTTCTTTTACTTATTGCATTCTTAATAAACAATTCATGTATGGAAATGAAATAAAATAAAAGTAACAGATGCATGTTTCCATTTTTCAGCTATTCTTGCTGCCGTTTCTGGTCCAAGACCTCGAGCTGATGTTGGTTTTTGTATTCATGCACTTAAAATGCGTCTTGCACAGGCACAGTCTTGGGTGGTAAGCTCCTTAGCCTCTTGTTTTAAACTATTTGTTTCTTTTTCCATACATTAGACATTAAGATTATGTATTCATCAGTTTTTACTTTTATTATGCCTTGTTCTAGACATTTTGGCTTTCTCTTACATGAAATATCAATCCACTACACGTTATAATTCTTCTACATTTGTCAGTGAATGCTGATGCAGAGTAATATACATGTTTTCTGACATTTTAGATCTGCAATTGATTGTATTTTTAGGCTTGCTACATTGTCATTGCAGATCAGGTTCTTTGCATAACTGGTTTTCCCTGAAGAATATTTGTTCTCTTCTCAGGTTGCGCAGAAAACTTTGATTGTTGTACACCGTGCATTGAGGGAGGTCGATCATTCATTTCTTGAGGAACTAAGTTTCCATACCCAACACAGAGGCCACATGTTTAATTTATTACATTTCAAGGATGACTCAACCCCCTCTAGTATTCCCCTTTTTCCTTATTGTTCAACTTAGCAATCACTTCAAGTACTTTGGGCAAATGATTATTTGATGTTTTCTGTTTTCAAGCATGTGACTATTCCTCTTGGATCCGTACATATGCTCTATATATTGAGGAGTGTCTGCAATGCTTCCGTGTCCTAAAATACGATTTCTATAGTGATCATACGGTAGGTAATTCATCTTCCTTTGGAAAATCTATACTCTCATATCTATTTTACTTTTCTGCCATCTCTTGGGCTATCTTGGAAAAAGAAAAGGACATCGATTTTCCTCATGTTTTTTTTTTCAGTTTTGAAAATACGGTTGTTACATAGCTATCCAAGACTAATAATGAGCTTGAAGATGATATATCTTCCGTTTCACCTGTCATGACCATTCAACCCTTATTTTACAGAGAATAAAGAATCTTGACACTCGTGCCTTGCTTGAGCAGTTACCTGCTTTGCAACAAGTTCTTCTTCGCCTTCTCGGTTGCCAGGTATAGATCGATAAGCATTTATTTGTAAATAAGAAAATCTCCGTGCTATCAATTTTTCAAGTACTTCTCCATGCATACAAACAGAAAAAGTAAGTAATTGATGATTGTAAGCTCTGCATATGTTCATTGCTTGCAGCCAGTTGGAGCGGCTACATACAATTACATGATTCAGTATGCCCTCGCAATGGTGAGCATTTATGAATTTCTATTTGAATAAACACTTACTGTTGTCTCCATTTCCGCTGACATATTGGTAGATAATTCATTCTTGCCTTGTAATGTTAGGTTGCAGCAGAGAGTGTGAGGCTCTATGTGGCAATAACAGATGGTGTACTGATCTTAGTTGACAAGGTTTGAAGGAGTTTTCATTATTTTCATGAATGTCAATTATTTCTCCACATGAACTAGCAATAAACTGTATGCTCCATAGTTTTTTGAGATGCAACGTGGAGATGCTGTGCCAGCGCTCGCTATCTACCGGAGGGCAATGGAACAAGTAAGTTTTGATGTGTTTTTCGACATGTTCTGCAAATATTCTCATCTTAGATCAAAGATCACATCCCAGTTGATGCTCCAGGCGCAGAGATTGTCCGACTTCTTTGAGATGTGTCGTAGCCTTGAATTTGGCCAAACGCAGAAGTATGTCAAAATAGAACAGGTTGAAATCTGAAATTTCCGTCCACATTACCTCATAATCTCAAATGATTATTTCCGCTTCAATATTCTCATGATTTCATCTATTGAACCTTCAATTGCCTGGTCGTCAAACTACAGCCGCCTGCATCATTTCTCACTTCTATGGAAGAGTACATAAGGGATGCTCCGCAACCAATAATGCTTCCTTGGACATCGGTATGCATAATGGCTTTCCAAATATCAACTAAATAATTAGTTGATTGATCAATAAATATCTTTCTGAACTAATAAAGTTTATAGTCCCAATACCAACAATGAATATGTAGACTTCATATATATCATTGCGAGTCGCCTCTGAAATAGATTTTTCTTCTTGTACTGCTAGAACGACGATGGATGTGTTACTCCAAAACTGATAGCTATTCCTGATCCTAAGAAAGCCACTTCAGTAGAAGGATCACTCTCATCTGATGAATGTGAGGAGGAGGCTGCCAAAGCTGAGAAGCGGGTGTCTCCACCACCTCTGATACCTGATCTTCTGGTACAAACCTCTCACTTACTGTTAGCTTTTGAGTCAAATTAAGGCTAAGTTTTGCGTGACTAAATTTTATGATGATTCTCAGAGCTGGGACGAGCCAAGTGAAGAAGCACCCGAATCAATGGCTACGCCAGGTGATTCTTGTTGTCCCTCTACATCATATTTGTAGACAGTAGGCAAGCATATATGTGACTTTGCTTTCTGATCAATCGTAGAAGAGTCATCCAACGCCACAGTAGACTCGCAAGCCTCGACTGAAGCAACTTCCTGGGAGCTTGAAATAGCTACACCCCAAACTAGAGGTTCAGCTCCATTCACACTCTGCAAGGTGATTACTCCCTCTATTCTCGCCTTATCCGAGCTTTCTCTCTCTAATTTCACTTGAAGTCGTACAGGGCGGCGTGGTGGACAGATCGGTTCTGGACAGTTTATACGAAACAGCAGTAACAAAACCAGCACCAAGTGCAAATGGAGCTTCTTCTCAGACACCTAAAGCTCCTTCTTCGAATCCTTTTGAAGCTGATGATTACGTTCACGATCCGAACATGTTCTACAGTGGTTATAATCACAACATGTTATACTATCCAAGCCTCGCAGTGCACCAGAGTTTGGTGCAGCCAGCAGCATTCGTTCAGCAACACGACAGTCATGGCCAGGCCATGGTCGTCCATGATTACATGCAGATGGCCGGCGTTCCTCAACAGCAACAAGAACTCGCTCAGCAAAACAATCAGCAGCGGTATCTGCAGATAGCCGGGATCCATCACCAGCCACCAGCACCCGCGGAGCAGAACTACTTGCAACGACAAGTCCCCATGCAGCAACAGCAGGTGCATTTTTCGAATATTGGTTTTGGGAACCCGTATATGGAGCAAGGATCGTTGCCCGTCGTAGCTCGGAATCGGTCTTCCAGCTTCAGTTTACTCTGAAGTATATAACAAGTGAGAGGTCGTCGAAGTGAAGTCTAAATCAGCTGAATAAGTGAGGCTGCCTTGTTGATTTGTTTTGGTAAGTTTTGATATTTAGTGGCAAAGCTAAGCACATTGTACTAAAGTGGTACGTGTAGTGCAACAGATTTCATTTATGCTATAATAAAGATAGCGATGAGCAATAAAATATCTTAACAAATCAGCTGATAATGGATCCTTTGTTTTAATCTTATTTTATCTTTTCCTCCCAGTTATCAGTTGTTAGTGATACGAACGAGGAACCCATTAGATATGTAGATCCAAGAACGGAACCAAGTCCGAGAATGTGGTTTGATTCGTAACTAGAGCAATGAAAACCGCAACATGTCGGTTATATAACCAGCCAAGAGCCTTGATTTGTAAGATCTTACTTAAAAGTCTTGGTAAGTTTTAAGAAAAACAAAAATACTCTACAAAAAGAATTAAACTTACAAGAAATTACTTAAAGATTCAAGTATACACGATGGAGGCAAAATTTGAGGTAGCTATTATAAATAGTGGAAAATCAAATATTAGTCGTCAACTTTATTCCAATAAATTGTAGTCAATTTTTAAAATTTTGAACAAATTTGCCCTTACAATAAATATAGTGAATTTGACATTGTTACATCTGATACGATGCACAACATCTTATGACAACTGATACAAATAGTTTTAATTCGTACCTGATGTACAAGAATGTTGCGCTACAAATAGTATGAATAATTCTTATTTATACATGATGTACCAAGTTAAAGTAAGGATATTTAAGTTTCTTCGTATCAAAGTTGATTAGAATTTATTAAAATTAAGTTGCTGACTAACATTTTATATTCACTATTCGTATTGCACATTTCACACCACTAATATATGATTAAGGTAATCACAAAGCACAATCTTGTAACTCAAATAATTATGAGGATAAATACCCAAAAGTTTCCACGTTAAATTGATCTATTTAAGTTTTTAACAGAAACAACATCCGTTAAAAAAGAAGAAACTAGAATCTACTAATAGATTAAGTAGATTTAAATAAATTAAGTAGATAACTAAAAGGGAAACAAACATAGTGGAATGTAATCGCGATAAAAAATTGATCCGCTTGGCAGATTCCTCATTCTTGTTCCTCGTGGCCGAGTAAAATAGGCCCACCTTATACTTCTTCCTACATGGCTGAATCTTGGACACGTCAAGTCTCGACATGTCCAATATGTTGTAGTACGTAATCAGGGCATTCCCAGGGGGCGTGCCCCAGCCCGTCCCATCGGGACGGAACAGGCGCTGAACGGAGGGAAAGAGGGCGAGCCATCCCACCACTCGCCTCACTCTCCGCGACCAATAATGGGCGTGTGTTTCGTCACTCGTTGGACGTGCGAGTGGACTTCACACGTCCGCAATATTTTTTTATTTATTTCAAAATTTAAAAATCATTTTCTAATTAAAAAACAAAACTTTATTTAATAAAAATCAAAATTAAATTTTTTATTTTTATAGAAAATCAAAAATCAATTTTTTGTGGCAATTTTCAACTATAATGAAGGATCATATTTATAATCACTCCACTACACTCTCTTTTGATGTTCTTTTAATGTGGAATGAAGGTATGATATAAATACGTAGAAGCAAAGTGCATGATGAGTTTAACTTTGGATATGGAATGAATTAATCACTTCCACCACACTCTTTTTTTAACTATATAACTAATTTTGTTGTCTTAATTGCAAAATGAATGGTTGGTCTTGTGGTAAAAGTCTTTTATGAAATCAATAAGTTTTGGGTTCAAAACCCAACTTCAACAATTAGATTTTTTCTTTATTTTTTGCTTATCTAAAAGAACTTTAGACACTTGTTAAAGAATACATCAATTTGATTAAACATATATAAATACATTAATTCATAAAAATGTATCTTGAAATATCAAATTTTATATGCTTGTATGTTTATCATTATAATATGTAATAAATATAAGAAATAAGAAATTTGCATATTTCATAAATTCGGAAAATCAATTTAATTAGAAAATATAATAAATAAGAAATTAATAAAAATTTAAGGGATGAGAAGTGTAGGTGTTGTCTCTTAGTTAAGGGATGGTGTAAAAAGTATTGTGGGACCATAAATAATGTAAGAGAAGATACGGTTAAGGAACGGAACATTAGATGGCCTCATATCCCACTTATAATTTGATTGAAGTGGTTGAAGGGATAGGTAGATATACTGAGGCTTGAAACGTTTGGCTCTATGAAAACTTGATATGGGGTCACCAATATCTCGTTGATGCATTATTTTGTTTGTCATTCACAAACTTGTTAAAATAATATAAGTGGCGAAAGTCGAAAGAATACGAAATTGTTTACGTGGTTTCATTTGACATATTTCGAGAAAATTAATTCAAAATACAGATAATGTTATTTTATTTCACAGCTTTTGGGAAAAAAGTATACAATCAAAGATACGGAAACATTGGAGTTTGTTGTTGCTTCTTTGGAGTTTGTTGTTGCTTATTTGGAGTTTGTTGTTGTTGCTTATTCGATATACGAAGGAAGCATGTTGTACTTCCCTATTCATATCACTTCTGTATTCATGGAATTGGAACCAGTGATGCATTTTTTTTTGGCATTCAATGCTCCATGAAGCCAACTAATTATGTGGCTCATGCTCTCTACACTAGTAGAGCATCTACGGATTTCTCTATCATTCGCCTGTGGGTTGAACCTTCAAATATTGCGACTGTTTGCTCTTGCTCTTAATAAAAATGTTCCTTTTTAGATTAAAAATAAAAACACACATACACAGAGTAAATACATAAAGTTTCCATTATCAAATAACAAAATTAAAAACTATCCACTAAAATAAAATAAAAATTTGCCAAAAGTTCTGCATAATGACAAAGTTACCATTTAGCCATAGCCATTTATCTTATTTCTCTCTCTTTCTCGCTGGCGCACTGCTACAGAGCAAGGCCATTGTCCGGTGCTTCCTCTTCCGTCGCTGCCGTGGGCGTCTCAAGAAAACAACCGCCTTGCTGTCGTGCTTTTCGTCTCCGGCGACGATGAGTTTTGAAATTGAAAACTAACTCAATTATTGACAATCATCTTATCCATTGCTCATGAGTCTTAACCATGATTTGTTTCAAAATTATTCAGTAAATTAAATATTTTTTTTCTGATTGCTCTAAAACTCACAACTAATTCGAAATCCGTGGCAAATTCACAACTTGTGAACTATAGCCGAAAATCACTAATTCCAATAAAATGATTAAAGAGTAAACTAATAAATATGGATACTTTTTTTACTTTTTCTTATATTAATGGATAAATTTTACTTTTTCTTTCTCATTTTTGTTATTTTTGTCTTTGGCTCCACTAAACTATTTTAGAAATTTTTAGCTTAAATGAGCATTTTGGATTCTAAGTAAAAACAAGCAAGAATAAAATCGATGGACGAACGAGGATCATTATGTAATGAACACATAGGTTACTGCATTGACAAAATGAAAAGTTTTACAATAAGAATGACAACAAATACTACCAACTAAACAATGTCTTAATTTTAACAGGTCTTATTCCAGAACAGTCTCCCCAAACCAACAGATATATTCACCGTCAATGTACAAAAGTATAGCCTAGTTTTGAAATGAGACAGAATATGATCCAGTATTTGGATCTTTCACGGCTTTAAAGTTGTCGACACTCATCCCAAAACGACCCAGAATGGAATTCCCCATTTCTTTCAGCTTTCCTGCACTCACAAAATTAGCAAATTTCATTGTCTTACAACAATCTTATTATAGTAGCAAACATCTCCAGTCTTTCAAACAAAAAGTAAATAATGGACTTCCAATGCAACCAAACCACATTAGCAAGGCAGCCAGTGCCATGCCTCACTAGCAGAAGGCGACTAAATCATGCTCAGTTCAACATGCAACTTGTAAGCCTAATGTAAGGAACCTTATCAACATAGGACGCTTAGTCGGTAAGATGCTTCCCCTCCAACCAATAAGTTGGGATTTCGAATCACCATAGCTACGGGAAAAATATGAAACCATTATTGGTCCTTTTTTTAAAATTTACAAAAAAAGAAAAAGAAAAAAGAAATGGAAACCCTTCCCAACATAAGACAACATGTTCACATGTCAATACGTCTTCCCTTAGTTATACCAAAATTTTAATTTGGTCGAGCTGCATAAATCGTCTCTCCTGTTGAGAGGTTTTCAGAACTACAATTTCTATTAATTTTCTCACAGAAAATACAAACTTCTTTCCCAACTCATGTTAGATGGTATAGTGTTGGAGACCCACTCGAGGAAAGATAGATGACAATCCCCATCTTCAATCTTGTTCAGGGCATAATGTCACAATATATTTCTTTTTCACATTGGGAATAACTATGTTACATGGACATGGGTATGGGTATCGGACATGGGTGCGGATCCAAGTATCAAATACAGCTTTTAAGAAAATTATAGACACGGGGACACCCGTCCTAACTTTCGACACCTGTACAGGGATGCAACAAGTATAAACTAATAATGAACATTCTTATCAAAATAGGTTGGAAATACGTTCAAAATACTTTGTTCTTAGTTGGAGATGTCGTCATGGAGTAGGAGCAGCAGACTGTAGAAGGAAATTCTAAGAAGATTTTAGAAGGAAGTTTCTGACATTTGAAACCATAAGGTTGATTTACAGGCTGTTTTTTTAATATGTTTTTGAACGTAGAAGGAAAGATGAAAGGTCTGATAGTTGATATCATTTTAAGTTTTAGTTAATGTTTGTTTGAGATTCTCAAAAGAAACTAATTAATAGCCTTTAATGTCTAAGTCTTGGAAACAGGAATGCTCCCTCCAACCCTAAATCTCTCTCTCTCTCTCTCTCTCTCTCTCTTCATGGAGTGTTCAAGTGCAGGGTGAAAGTGTGACTCGTATCCCATACCTGTAAGTACCATGGGGGAATAACAATGCATATAATGGTGAATCTAATATGAAGCCTTAAAAGTTAAAGCTAGAAGGGTGTGAGATATTCCATAAGTACCTTGGCTCTAAACTTGATACCAGATGATATTGCATACAGTCTCTCAAGCAAATACTAAGAAGCAGCAATCAGTTATAAATGCTCTAGTTTAGTAATTAAGCAATCACAACAACATGGACATTGGTGAGGAATGCTAAGTAAGCAATTAAAGGATCTAGTCTTAGATCTATGCTCCTACCAAGAAAAGAAATACATGCATCGAGAAAAGAAATACATGCATAGAGTCATAGACAATGGGAGAGAAATTGCATTCTTTCAATACTCGGCGACCGGAGCTGATAATACACTAAATACCCAATGCTAGTAGGCAAACCCCAACATATCGATATATATTCTTGCCTTTCAGAAATTAACAGAAGTAGACAAACATTAAATGCTCTTCAGGTTAGCTCACAGTTGACATTCATTTCATTTCCTAAATATGTCATCATGTTCTTTCATACTGGCAGTGCTTTAAGAAGCCAGATGAAGACGTACCAATTTGAGTAAAATAACTCAATGGCAACTATATAGAACCAGCCCTGAGGCCACTAGGGAAATATTAGAAATTAATACCACATGCTTACAAATGGATTTGCACTCACCAATCATCTCTTCCTTCATCTTTTCCCGCTTTTCATCTGCCAAAGGCTTTAAACGGATGATAGCTCTCCTAGCTTGATCATTTGATGGATCCAGTTCTATTACTTTAGTCATATCTGGAAAAAATAAATATATTACTTCAGGTGACCATAAAATTAAAATTCGACCATAAGAGAATAACACTGCAATGTAATTAAACAAGACACAATTAACTTATTCAAATATGAAAATCCGCATTTAACCACTGGCCATATCGCTCATGAAATCACCACGAAGTCCCGAGTATATTATACACAAAAAACAAGGATTGGGAGAGGGGACACACAATTCTAGAATCTAGGGGCACAGCAGAAACAAATAATTCGTGACAAAAATCAATAATTAAAGGTTATCTTCCACAGTGCACTGAAATTACCAGCAATTGATTCTTCATACTGTTCAAGCTTTTCTCGTGCCTCAGCTCTTCTTAAAAGAGCTTTC
>JAYDZE010298052.1:0-18748 GCA_034509125.1 Monilaria moniliformis | reverse complement strand
TCTCAACAGTAAATTTTAATCTTAAAGCCCATCTTACCTTATCTATCTCGTCTTATCTTACCTATACTACCAAACGGGCCCTGAGAATTTATATAATAAATATGCCATAAAATATAAAAATGTCGACTTGACAGATCATCCGACATAAATTTGAATAGTACAGATTCTGATCCACAGAAAAGGAATAATTGACACGTGGGTGAGACGAGGACCGTGGAAAAATATATGTGGTAGGGTGAGCGTGATTAAAGGCCACACACTCATCAATAGCTTTTATAACCCGATGTGAAAAATAAAATAAGACACATTTTCTCTCTCTTGGACTTTTCCACAACTTTCTCGCTCCAAAATTTGACAATTTTTCCTATGTGGTTTCCTCCCATACACTTTCCCCATTCTTCTTTTTCATGATAATGGATTGTGACTCCAACTTGTCCTTTCAAAATGGCCATGCACAAATAAAGTTAAGTCCATAGGAATCAAAGTCGCTTTTTCCAAAATAAAAGTCGCAATTGATTTGTCGACATTGAATAAATTCGAGTTCTAGTTACTTCTCAATTACTAGAGATCTCAACATTTTGTATTGCATGCATCGGATATTTTGTATGTCTTCTTCAAAGTGCCTCGTGGTCCAAGTTCATTTAGTGTATCAATTTGAGGCCACCCGTTGGCCGTCACCTATTCCATTATTTAATAATTGTACTAGCATTACATATTCATACTAGTTAAGGTCACCGATTAGTCATAGGCGGACACATCTTTAGTGAAGAAGGGGTTTAAGCTCGTACCAATATTTTTTTTACTTTTTTTTCTTTATAATGTGTTTAAGTATATTCAGATTTTATATAAATTGTTATACAAAAGCCCATATCAATTATTTGAATACAAAAAAAAATCTAGAATGTTTAGGAAACATAGTCTCTACCAATCTTTTTTTCTGCGCCCGCCTCTGAATTAGTTACAAGTATACACCAATAAATATGAACATTGTGACGCTAATTTTGTATCTATATGATATTTGATGTAATCCCTTATTTAACACGTTTAATCCCGAGATACATTGAACGAAAACCATCCCCATTTATGATGTTTCATACGTTTCCTTGTCCTAGGTTTAGATAATGAAAGTGTAGGTTGTGTGCAAATTCAAAATTTTATTCCAATTATATGTATTTATATATTGGATTAAATGTATTGTGTGCGAAAGGAGTTGTTGATTCGAGGGAGAGAATGCGTGCATATCTTGGCAGCTTTAGTCAAAAGAATAAAACTAAAAAATGTGAGCAATAATTCCTTCAAATCAACTCCATGCATCCATTATTTTATAAAATAATGAGAGAGTTTATAAATTGCAAGATAATTTTTATTTTTAGTGTTGTATTTGTGATATTTATTTTAGAGCAAAACATAACACTAAAAGGAAAATACAAATAGTGAATATGGGCCCTTTTTTTCTCTCTCTTGAATTAGTGAGTATAAGGGACTGTTTTTTCTTTTTCTTTCATTCAAATTATATTGAATGAACTAAACGGCATTATATCGTTTAATATATACCACTATATAAGTGAGACCATGAAACCATTACGAGGTGAGAAATATACTATCGTCTATGGAAAATATGCTACACTACAGGTATGTGAAATTGAAACCAAGAGCTCTCGTTAAGGAGTGTCTTGCGGTGTCCCAACTTTGCTACATAAATTATACATTTCGTCTAATTAAAATACAGTTTAAATTATAATGCTCGACTCCTTCCAACTCTAGCTCAAACAATTAGAGATACTTACTCTAACTTCAGAGTGTAACAATTGAAAACTTGAATATGAAGTAGTTCGCTTTTCTAATTAATAGACAATTACAAATTAGTATTGTCAGAAGCCTAAAGCCCAATAATAATAATAATATTGGGAATCTAGCAGAGAAAAATGGTACCAAGTTACCAACTCTCAGAAAGCATATGATAGTTAACTTTTTATTTCATTGAATCAAATTCAAATAATTATCTCCAGATTTTGTGTTTTTTTCACCTGAAAATTGGGCCAACAAAACTCTTTTTCTTTATTTATACACAACTCTCTCTCTCTCTCTCTCTCTAGTATTTAATTGCCTAAGATTGCACAAAAAAGATAAGATTCATAATTATCATAATCTTATGCGAACAAGTTGATAAGTCTAATGATTTAACAAATAACAACATTGCTCTAACGTGAACAACAACATTATGTGAAAAGCATATTTGTTTGTCTTTTTGGGGGCCATATCATGATCTCATAGCATATTATGTTGAATGGATTTATACCTTTTTAAGAAACTTTTAGACGTTGGAGATGTGAGTAGTGGGTCACATTTGGCATTATTAGCTGCTATCAAACTAACTAACTAATTAATTTAATTGAATCGTAATTGAAGAATAATTAATCGTAATTTCAACTACTTATTTTTATTTTTGAAGAATATAGTTATTATTTATGAGATAATTAAGGAATAATCAAATACCTTAAATTATTTAGTGTGGACTAATCCAATCATGTATCAACTTAAATAATTGAAATATAAAAAAAATAATTATATACCTTAATTAACTGATATGTCGCTCCTTATTAGCAATTATAAAAATAAGTAGTTGAAAAATCAAACCCTTGAAAGTTGAAAGTGAAGCACCTCATCCATTCCCCATCTAACAAAGACAAATTATGAAACGATCTGTATCGCCAACCATTACAAGGTAACAAAGATCAAAACTGGGCAAGTGACATTTCCATCTTCAGCTGCAAGTGCAAGTATGGTGTGTGAGCTAAAAAGGGCTGACGTGGCCGGCCAATCTGAGAAGTAATTCCGGTACACGACGTCTTCTTGGAGGAGCCTCAGCATCCCTAGCAAGAGCTTCCTTGTCATCGGCATGTATGAACCCCACCAAATAGTCAAATAGCTCATCTTTACCTCCACGCAGAGGATCCTACATTTTGGAGAGCTTAGTTGCTTCCACTATTATGAGTAGTAGGCTTCAACTGATGTTTAATCTCTTATATATCGAGTGGAATATCGTTTCTTTCATAACTGTGCCATCTTCGTATAATTCTTGCAGCTTCAGTTAGACATGAAGCAAATGAGGGAGAAAACTGAAATTGATCATATCACTTACTTGGAGGAACAAATCTGTATGCGTTTTCCCCTCGTACAAGATCAGTTCCGCTCGAGCTCCTACTTTTTGGAGCGTATCCACAAACATTTTACTGCATATACAAGTATCATGCTTCAGGAAAGTCAGAGTAAAGGTTTCCTATTTTGGAACTCTGAATCAAAAAAGTCATTTCAAGAAACAGATATGAACATAATCAAACTGAGAAAGAATTGATTAGCCCAAGAAACAAGATAGAACTGAAGTAATTGCTACAAGAGGGAACTAACCTTTCATCGCATGGTATGGAATTATCTGAGGTACCATGGAAAAGAACGATTCGTGGTAGCAGATGAACTGCACCACTCGCGCTTGGGTTTCCTATGATTGTTTCAGGAGAAAATTTTTCCAATGACTTTTCTCCTTCCATGATACTGTAATCATAAATATAAGTACCAGTCAGATGGGTCAAAGAATAGTCAAATGTTGAAGTTTAATATACAATATGTTGACACACGAGACAGTACCTCAAAAATATAGACCGATACAAGCCTCGATTGTGGAAATGATCAACTAGATTGAGTAAATTGTACCTGTAAATAATTATTAGGTACTTCAGGCAAGCACTAACCTGTGATCATGCAATCCAGGAAAAGTCTTCAAATCTGTGGTAACTTACCCCCCGGACAAACCAAAATAAGCATTTATCTGGGATGCACTCCAATAAATGCTCTCACCTTTGGATTCTTTAACTGCCTGCTGCAAAAGAGCACATGAAGATATATGTGCACCTGCTGATTGCCCCATTAGATAAATCCTGCAAGATACAAATATCACATCTTGGCTTTAATAGATTTTGACGATTCATCAAATACAATTATGTCGCATATTGCAAGCCTTTTTACCAGAAGAAAACATGCTGGGTTCAGATGCTCTACCAAGTAGTATAGTGATTGGTTAAAGAAAAAAGTTTGTGACCTTTCAAGTGATCAGTGAAAGAGAAAAGTTCATCACCGTTAGTACATAATAATTATGAAATGAGATCACATTAAGAGATGTCATGTTGATGAATTCAGTCTCTTCTTAGGTTGTGCCGCACAGCCAACATTTACTATGTGATATGGTGCAATTATGCAAAATTCAATTAGTCTAACCATGTTAATTAATAATGTCGTTATTTACACCCTAATTTTGCTATTTCCCTCTTCCAAGGATCATAATAATTAATTAGTTCTTAATTTTCCAGTTAAGAAGGCAAAATGCAAAATTTAAGAAAATTCAATATTAAATAATAAATAAATAAACAACTCACTTCTTTGGATCTCCTCCAAGTTCAGCAATATTATTGCAAATGACTGCAATTCCTTGACAAACATCAGAAACCATGTCACTGATAGTTCCCTGTGGAAAATTTCTGCACCCAATTTATGCGATAACTGTATCAGGCAATAGATCAATAATGATAGACCTATGCAGTCATTTAAGAAAACAATAACTATCAGAAAACGGGTGATAACATTCCTAAATACAAAGCTTTAACTCCACAAGTCTATACAAGTCTGTTTTCCTACAAAAGAATTAAAAAAAATTAAAGACTGCTCATTTTTATCAAGAAGCAAGGAAATCAACTTCATTGTTAACATGCCAGCATGCAAGCTTGGTCTAAGATGACAGCTCCACCATTCTCTGACATACTTTACATGTTTCCTTTAACACGAATGCATGTAATTTTCAGTGACATGTCATTAGTAGTTATAACTAAGCTACTGAAGTGTTGGGGCACCAGCCAGGCGAGTAATCTGGTATTTGGAACTAAATCCTACGTGTCTGGAAATCCACTTAATTATAAATGCCAGCACTAACATCTAATAACTAAAATTAAGTCAAGTACCTGTAGTCAAGGCATGCCACTATGATGTCTCTTTCTGCCAATTGCAGTCCTAGGAGCGCACCCCAGGCCTTATACCTGATTTGAGTTGCATCCATTAATGCACAGAAGACATTATCTCAAAAAATTGGGAATAAAGGGTTAGGATGATATTATGCTGTGATATCAAAATCCAAAACAGCATCTACACAAAAAAAAAGACAAATACGTCCACAAACTCTTGATAAAAGATGAAGGGTATTTACTCAATGAAGAGAAAATACAAATATGTACAAGCACTCTTGATAAAAGATGAAGGGTATTACTCAATGAAGAGAAAATTTCCAGTGCAGAGACAGCACCCAACCATTCATATTTTATTTTCTGGATACAATAAGTAACATCTCAATGGAAACTTGAATTTATGTTTGAATAACATAGAGTTGCCGCCAGTAATAACTCCAGATTGTGCAAATATTGAGGATAGCAATATATACTAAGTCTGAAAAGAGGCATGATGCGCACATGGTACTACAATATTCTCACTTCTGGACAAAAATTCTTCCCTTTTATACAAGTAACAATTTAAGTATTTCTGAAAGAGAGAATGATGGCGGGGTAGTCATTCATACAAAAAAATTGGTAGCCACTGTAATTATTATCCTCTTGAAGACTGGACAGATTATTTTCTATTATCTATATTATATGGTGCTAATTCTAGATACAACCTCTATTTTCAACTTTCAGTTGCAAAATTTCTACTCAAGATTTCTGGATTAAGCGAGTTCAAACAACTATTATCAAATGTACTGTGACAGTAAACACTCAATCACTTTTTAGTTTTTTTAATCCCTTTGGTGGGAGTAGACATCTTCCCTCTTCTTATGTGGAAGTAGGCTTCTCCTCTCTTCTTGAGTAGAAAATTTCTCTTATTCTGTTGGGTCTCTTTCAATTATGATTCTTGGGGTTTTGCTTGGACAATTGGGATAAGTTTAAATCCAAGCTCTTCACCGGATTTTACAAATCTGAAAGGAGTTTGAATTATGGTAATCTATTCTCTTTTGAAATGCTAGTAGCCACTCAACCACCCAAAATGTGCACTATGGTAATTCAAATAAGGGCCTTCGAAGACTTTGTTGTTTTATATATATATATATAAAGAAGAAACCCTTGTTTGGTAACGGAGAATTTCTTTCCATTTGGATTATGATTGTATGCTCAAGATATACAAAGATATATCTGTGGTTCTCTTCATTCTTTTTTTGTCAATATAATGACTTCTTTTCACAAGAAAGAAAGTGCAGTGTATCATACCTCCTGTTTCCCTCACCCTCACCCCAAGAAGAAGTAAGAAAAGCTATGAAAAGTGAACTTCGACTTACCCAATAATCCATGCCCCACCAGTAACAAATATCACCACAGGCTTCAAGCCATTACTATTTCTAGGTAAATACAAATCTAGCCTGAAAAAACAAAACAAAACTATTTGCATTAATGACATAGATGAAAGTTAATGTAGCATAGGAAAATGGGATGAAGAGAATGACAAAAATATACCTATTTCTTGGCTGATCACCATATACAATACTTCGACGCACTTGGCTTGAAAAGTAATAGTGGAAAGCGACTGCAAAGAAGAAAATTGGATACATCTAATACCTCGATTGAAGCTACGAAACTGAACATTGCGAATAAGCAAAATGGATACATCTATACCTCAATAGAAGCTACTAATCCGAATGTTTCCCTAAATTTAGCAAACCTAACATTGGAACATGGAGAGTCCCTTTGTAGGAATATGACATGGATGCCAAGACCTTATTTAAGAAGAAGCTGAATAAATAAGTAAGCAGAAGAAGTCGAGCGCAATCGATGCATCAAAAGTAGAGAAATATAAATACTATACTCCCAAGTGATAAGGTTTATACAGAAAAGCTACCGAAAAATTACATAGACTAACTAAAAAGGATATGAAAGTGGAAGAAAAATGAATCCCAGGTTTGCAGAAAATTGTAGTTAATGTAAGAACAACAGACCTTCACCATGGATTCCTTAATTGTTATTCCCACAATCGCCAACACTATCATTATCTAGAGTCAATATAACCTTCCAGATAACTAGTCTTACGCCTTCTCACTAGAAATTGGATCACCAGAACATATTCTTCACTCCAGCTTAACATAAGATTGGATCAACAAATGATGTCCACTTTCTAAAAGACTAAAACTACATTTTACTAGACGAAAAAAGTGAAATCAATAGGCAATTCCAAACTGTGAGTCATTCATATGGAGAAAAACGGGATGGACAAGCTGTGAGTCCTCCAGAGAGCAATATCTTCTCCTATTTCACATATCGAATGAATCATACAATTATCTAGAACTTACCTTGGATAAAACCTGGCATAAGAAACATCGCATAAAGAGCAAGAGCTAGTAGTCTTGTTATCCACCGATATCCTACCCTGAATAAAGAAATTATTAGGAACAGATCTAACTAAGACCAGTTACCGTATGAAATAAGGTGGGTTGCCAATTCTCCATCATGCAAAAAAAAGGCAAACTCAATCCTTGTTCAGATCAGATGGATCGATGGAAGAAGACTAAATATATATAATATAGGAAAAAAGCAGTAAATTGGCAAGCTCTGCTTCCAGAAAAGCAACAATTTAATGATCTGGATTAAAAGCATTAATTTCGAAATTTCTGTGCACTGATATGCAAAACATGATTCTCAATCAATGAATGAGTACACACTGCTTGTCATAACACTCAATAATAATCAAACGTAATCTCAGAACCCAATTTTAAGTGACGAAATTAGGAACCAAACGTATATATAGTACGAACTATTGCTGTCGAAAAGTACTAACTATTTCTTAATAGCATTAAGTGTTTGTACAATACCTAAATTAATATCCAAAATCTAAACCTTTTGCCAACTTTCTTAACGCGCAAATAGTTCGTCACCAACGTAATTAACAAACATAAAACGTGGAAGCATAAGCACAATCTCAAAGTAAATTAAGAATGGTACCCGAGATAGCTGAGCAGCTTGAAGCTGAGGCGCGTGAGAAGGTAAGTCTCGGCAGCAGCGTGGCTGATCTCACGGCTGAACGACTGCTGCCGGCAGGGCGGAGCCGCAAACGGCGTCTTGTTGCCGCGCCTCCGTCTCTGTTGCTGATTCAAAGAAGCACATTTGAAACTCGACGCGCTAACCAGAGAGTCAGTTTCATTTTCTTCGGTAATCTCATCTCCGGATAGGCGATTCGCCGGAGACAACGGCGATTCCATCGCCGGCGGCGGAGCAATAGGGAAGGCAGAAATACGGATTGGAGAGTTCGAGAATGGGAATTGTATATTTAGGATTCAGTTTTATGGGGGTTGGATAACGATGCAGAATATTTTGTCTGCGTCTGATGAAGATTTGAGAATAGCGATGTTTTTTATGTGTAATTTGTCGACTTTTGATGAAATAGCTCATCTTGCAAATGTCCATTTATTGTAAAATGCAATGTTTTAAAAATTGGACCGGTGGTCAGACCATTGATCGGATCGAAATACTGTAACAAATATATATATATATATATATATGATCAAATCTCTTTAAGCCCAGATTAAAATTATTTTTGAGAAATGTTTAAATTTTAAAAAAATCGGTTCAATCGGTCGCCGGTTTTCGGCCGAACCGGCCGATTTTTCCGATTTGCACTGGTTCAATAGCTTGATTTTTATGATCGAACTGAACCGGACATCACACCGGTTCACGGTTGAACCGGTCGATCCGGACTAGTTTGAAAACACTGGTAAAATATAATTTCGCTTTATATTATAGTCAGTCAGAAAAATAAAAAAGTGTAATTATTATTTGTGGCTGAGCCTGTGCACTTGATAGCCTTTATCTTCTTAATTTTTTGTAAAATGTTTAATACGAAATAATAGTATAATGCAAAGGAAATTAGGGTGAGATTCTATTGCATGATTGTATGAATGTCTAAATATCATCCTTATGTGTATTAAATATCATATTATTCTATTTTTTGAGATGATATTATAATTTTTTTTCATATCTCAAATTATAATGCTTTATTGAAAAATGACATTATTGACATTGCTTACTATCATATATATGAATTATAGTAAATTGATTAATGCTTGAAGCTACATGTCTCAAATTCGAGTTTGTTATGACATTATCTATAAATTTAATATTACGTAATAAAAATACGTGATTATTAGAAACTATGCAAATGTATCATCGCTTGATTTTTCTAGTACCTAGAATGGCGACATGTAATTGTATAAAAAATGATAGAGAAAATCCCCTTCGTTTGGTCTCATTAGGTGTGCAATGTGCTACGAGATGTATATTTTATTATGATGTCTTTATTGTATAATATATTAATATCATTTTTGGTATAATGTATTAAAATATCTATAATATGAAATCTATTATTTGGTAGGATATAATTAATATTTGGTGTAATTATGATTTATAATAGGTATCTACCACTTCTTAGGTGGTATATAGAATCATACAAATCTTTATATATATTCAGAATTTTAATTTATAAAGGATCGTTTATATTGATTGTATCAAACAACATATTAAAGTGTCATAGATATATCATACTACGACACTTTCTTGAAACCTTTCAACGTGCTAACTATTTTGAGCATTATATATTATGCAAATTCAACTTAAGATTCAGAAACATCTTATGAGACAGAAAACTGGTATAGAAAGTACAAGCATAATATGCAAAATTAGAAAGCAAGCGAATTCATACCATGTCCAAATATAGAATACCGTGCAACAAAAGACAATAGGCCAAATACTATGATGGAAATTTTTATAAATGATGATACATTAGAAAGAAATACAGTACAACAATAAGATCAGAGACCTCAATTCATCAAAGTGTCAAACATCAAAATATTGAAGTGAAAAATATGAACTTCAGAA
Source organism: Monilaria moniliformis (assembly GCA_034509125.1). Classification (NCBI taxonomy): domain Eukaryota; kingdom Viridiplantae; phylum Streptophyta; class Magnoliopsida; order Caryophyllales; family Aizoaceae; genus Monilaria; species Monilaria moniliformis. Next base: position 8,798 of record JAYDZE010298052.1, on the reverse strand, counting down.
GTAGTAGAAGGTCCTCCATAGGACCATAGCGACCTGAAAGGTGGTTAGAGCATGACAGTGAGATCCCAAGGATTTCATTAGTGAGGTGACTCGTTAAACAGATTGATGGCTTAGTAAGATGTCTAATATTCTTGGCACGTTTTCCAAATAAAAATTACTGATGGCATTAATTGCCATTAACCTCTCATTTTCTCCTATTTTCCTTGAGAAATTTTTTCATCTAAACCACCATTTCTGAGCGGCAGATATTGGAGTATCCAGAAATGGGGCAAACCGCTGGATCAATGGATTCACAGTTCGTCCAATCTTGGCCCACACACTTTGATGGTAACCAGCAGTCGCAGGAGTGTGGTACATCAACTTCAAGAGCTACAATAATTAACAAATAATGAGTGGATTTAACAACACACTCAACTTTTAGTTTGTGCACAAGTAATTCACCATAATCAAGAATGTAAGTGCTGCTAGAGTGCATATACATCTATGAGGAGATAATATAGCACGAAAGTGGTCCTGACAAGTATAACAACTCAGTTACATTGAGACTCGAGAGGATGATGGAAATATACATCACACTTGTGGAGACAACCAGTACTACACCACAGTTGGGAAATTTTCTTTTAGCAGTTCAGTTTGGGCAAAATAAATAACCAGTACCAACTGAAAATCAGACAAGGCATAAAAATGTGGATAAGTTTAAATCTGACTCCAATATTTTGGTTGAGTGAAATACAGACCATCAGATCCATGACACGGATTTTTCCACCAACACTCATGAGAAGAAACATAATAAGTAAAAGAGGAATAACAACATCATGACCAAGCTTTTTCCTGGCACCTACCAAAATGTTCTCTTGAGACGAAATACCAAAAATTTCCACTTTCCAATAATAAATAGTAATAAACATATAAATGAAAGGGTTTGGTAATTCAAGTTCAAAATTAGAGGGGAGAAAAAGAAATACACATACCTGCCAGTACATAAAGACTTGTATGATATTACGCTGTGACCTGAAAATTTAAATGGTATAACTGTTCTATTAAGTTACAAGATTCATGAGAGACCAAGTTGCACGATAGATATGAATAAAAGCAAAGCGTGTAACGAAGGGAATTGGACAGAGATACTGACGAGAAGAGAGAAATAATCAGTAGGAATCCAGTTCCAATTTCAGATTGTGAGGACATAATGCTTAGAGTAGTGGTGTTTGACTCTACCCAAACACAAGTTTCTTCCAAGTACTTCCTGCAGAAAGCCCACTACATAAGTCACAAACAGGTTACAGCACCAGTATATCAAACAATAAAAGAGAACATATTATTAGCTCTAAACCTATTGATATATCTGAGAAACAAGATATTTGTACCCCACATCATTTCTTTTTCCTTTCCCTAATCTGGATTCTCATATAAATATGTCCATGCTGAGGTGTAGTATAAATTATAGCATCTTTTTTATATACTATTCCAGTTGCTATATTTCTTTGATTAAACTCAGAATATCAGTTCAATTATTCTTAGGAACAACGAATATTTACAAAAATCACATTATCACTATGTCAAATTATGGATACAGCCAATATTCTTAGATAACACTTCACAAACAATATCCATAAGAGGATTCCCAGAAATGAAAATGTGAAAATTATTAAATCTGAGTTTCCATGCTCATGGGGGTTTATGGTTTATATCTATCATTTCCTTCGATGTTCATCTCAAAGTCAACAATTAGTGTGGGTCGAGAAAGAGAGAGACATACAGTCGATGGGCTTGCCAATGCATATGAATGAATGGATAACCTCAGAAGTCCCCAAAAATGTTAAGTGGATGACATTGACCGGGAGTCTCTCTAAGTATGCAAAAATTTCTAAAAGTTGAACTCAAGAATCAAGAAATCATAATAAGAAACAAACTAATGCAATAATTGTTGTCTAATATGCAGTTCCTGTTCCATACAGGAGCACTTGATAATGATTCCAGTTGAAAACATTAAAGCATTTGCAGTGCAAAATGAAACGTGCTCACCTGTACAACGTGGATCTGCTAAAGTTACGCCTCAGGAACTTGGCAACATGCTCAAGGGCACGACAAAGTATGGGTATTATAGAAACTGCCAATAATGAAATATGAAACTTATGTACATTTAGGAGAGAAGAGCGCCATAATCAAGAAAGACATACAGAAATTAAAGGACCAAATGATAAAGAGATACTGACATTTAAGGCACAAATGTGAAGTGAGAAACGAAAGGCAGTATATTGAGTAGATAAATTCTTTAGTAACTACAACTGTCTGAAACCACATTTGCAAAGCAGGCAAGTTCCATGCTCTGGGTTTCTGCAAAAATGATTGGTTGTATCAGGTACCAGCAAGTAGAACATAGATTAATGCAATGAATAAATTATGAAATTAACTGGTACATTACCCCATATAATGAATACAAAGAATACACAGAGGTGCATGCAGTCCCCAAGAAGGAAAGACGATATGCCCGTTTTGAGAGATTTTGTGGCACAACAGGAAAAATAGCAAGAGCTGCCACAATAAAGACCTGCCAGACAAAGGATGAGCTAAGCATAAAATGTCCTAACAAAGTGACGTCCCCTTAACAGCTGAGTTGTGACTGCACATCATCAACCACAAAGAGATAAGAGGTATAGAAACAAACCATAGCTATTGTAACTCAATATTATGGGGGTAACAAATAATTAGTAGTAAAACTCATAAGCTAAATTTTGCTGTGCTTGCTTGTTCTGAAAGCATACACCCCACCTATCCTGGGTGAATAACTCTTTCCAGCAAGAAATACTAAGAACAAAAATAGTTTCACCCAGAAAGAGAGTGATAAATTATAACATGCAGATAATGCGTGATTATATAGCATGCATTGTCCATAGAAATGCCAGCTCAAGGATAAGTATGCATATCAACCTGCAAAGATGATTATTATGAAACTCCTAACAGCCCTCTAATCACAAATAATAATAAATTCTAACAGCTTACAGACTATTATACTATCCATATACCTTGCTCCAAAAACTGTTCTACATAAGATTTCAACAGAAAATTCCTTCTTGCAACAAAGCACCCAGTACCTAGGTAACTTGTGCTAAAGGAAAGTTTATGGCTAAAAATCAACTAAGCATGAATCCAGATTTTGATAACAATCTAACAACCTTGATGATCAAGGGAAGAACAGATTAACATTCTAAAACACTTCACACTATGAAGACTACATGACAACATAATGGTATCATGAAATATATAAAGGTCACACAATACGAGAGCACATTCAAAAAAATTATTCCGGTCATCACAGGTTTGCAATGACATTCGAGTTCCATCAAACTACATACATGGCACACTCAAAGTTTCTGATTAATTATAGCAATTGATTTGCCCAACTCAAATGCAGGCTGGAAAACTCCTCATTCTCACATTTCCCAGAAAGAAGTTCACTTTATTTAGCACCCATTACTTTGACGTACCCAAGCATTGACAGAAAACTGAATGGTTGGTTGATCCCAGCGTAATGATGTAGAACCAGGAGGAGGTGGAGCTGTTGATGACCCTGATGTTCTACTTGACGACCCTGCAAAGAAGAATTTTAGTAGGTTTAAGTCCCCCAAACACATAGCTACACTTAATAAACATCTAAAATGCCATGTAAAAACGTAGCCATTCTCATCTTCTAAAGTTAACACTTCATGTTCAGATACTAGACCTGAACCCCGCTGGCGTGTATTAGTATTAGAAGTAGAAGATGATGACTCTGGTGGCGGCGTTGATGTTCTAGCATGCTGAGATGCGCTAGTAGTACCTATGGGCTCCACAATTAGTTCAGGATCCTGAATAGTAGAACTCAATAAGTTAGAAAAAAATAATCACCACAGAGTAGATTCTAGAAGAAGCAATATGCCATTATTATTCCAACTCCTAATCCATTCAATCGGCCATCGAAAGCTAAGATGTCCCCGCAATACAAGGAATAAAGTGAAGACACCTGAGAACTGAATCCTAAATATTGAAAGCGATTAAGCAGGCGTGAAATGAATCAAACTCAACTCCATACAGAATTAAATTCTACACAATCTTGCGAGAAAGAAACCATCAAAATTCAGTCCAGTAAAACAAACCCTCTGACACTATTCGATGAATGATAACCAGCTTTCAATTAATTCACACCAAGCACCATAGTTCAAAATGGGGAACATCAGATTCAGTTCGCAATAAGATGAAGATAGAAGTACTAGAAATCATACAATGTAACGTTGGTAGAACTTTTGCTTGAAGTGGTTGACGACGTCGTTGCGGGAGGCCATGTGAGGTGGAATGAGGACGTTTGACCAGTAATCCGCCCAGCGCGGGTCGTTATCGTAGTCGAAGGCCGCCGCTGCAATCCGCTTCAACTTCTGCGGATCTTCTTCTCCTCCGCCCATAATGTTCCGATGAGATTGAGTGTTAACGGAGAACCTGAAAAGAAAATTAGATAGTTGATTTGAGATTTTGAGGTCTAAGCTTCTTTCTCTGTGCAAGTTAGTCTTCCCTCTTTACCAGAACTTTCTTTTTCATTCTATTTTTCTTTCTTTATTTTAATATTATATCCTCATTTATATGGGTGAGCAAAATATCCGAAATGAACCAAACCGAAATTTAAAATTTGGTTCGGTTTTTTTCTTATTTCGGTTCGGTTCAGTTTTGATTTTTCACAAATTTCGGTCTTTCGGTTCGGTTCGGGTATAATATAAACCGAAAAAAAAACCGAATGTATATTTATATATGTATATATATATTTAATATATGCATATATTTATTTTTTTACATAAATATTATATGTATTTCATATATATACATACAATTTTTTGGATTTTCGATTTTTGGTTTTTTTCGGTTTTTCGGATAATTTTATAATATTTCGGTTTTTCGGTTTTCATAGTTCGGATTTCGATTTTTCGGGTAATTCGGTTCGGTTCAGTTTTAGTTTTAAAAAAAATCGATTTTTCGGTTCGGTTCGGTTTGGGCAAAAAACCGAACCGAAAATCGAATGCTCTTCCCTACTCATTTGGTAGAATGGATAGATTATAACCAATACTAAAATTATGATTAAATTGATATTGGCTTAAGAGATAAAATAAAATTTAAATTGATATTAGTTTTTATATCGTTGTTTGATAAATAAGATTAAAAATAAAAAGTAAAGTTTTTGGTAGATTAGATTGTTTTATAAATTAAGCTGTAAAATTATTTTTATCATTATAAAAAATAAAAATAAAGATAAAAATATTAAAAAATTGAAAATAATGAAAAAATAATAAAACAAAACCCAGCCACCCCACACTCTTGAGGCTCTACACACCTCATTCCGCCGCCGCCCACCACCCACCGCCAGCCCACTTCCTTCCGTCGCTGCCCACATCAAATCCCATCTAATCTCCCCAAATCCCCCAATCCAAACCCTCAAATCAACAATCCCTCAAAGTAGGATTCTAAAACGGATTTCAGGTATTATCAGGCCGACCTGATAGCCGCTAGATATTGGATACCCGATACTCGCAAGTGTTGGAATCGGGTATTTATCATGCCACGCTTTTGAATATCAAGTATCCTTGAATACCCGATGTAATATCCAACAATAGTGTTGGCCCTTAATTAGGGTATTTACAGACTATACTATATCGCTATTTACAACCTCATATTTTTTACGAAGACGACACCACCAGTCTCTGATTCACTGGCCATCGCCAACCGGCCTTTGACTCACCACCACGGCGCTACCAGCCCACTAGACTCTCCGCCAAACTCAGTTTCAGGTGAGTGCATGGCCCATTTCACTTTCTTCCAACCTAGGTAACGAACATTGATTTCATGTCTGCATTTTTTGAATTGTTGATAGAGATATAAAGACTCAAAACTTTTTGTTTGAATTTTTTATGGATTTAATCTCAAATCAGCATATCTCTTTTTCGACCTTTTCCTTATTTTTCTAGTTTTGTCCATGTTGGATTTAACCAGAAAATAATAGAAACAAAAATCAGGATATTGGGCCATGAGTTTTTATCTTTTCTTGGCCCTTATTTTACCTATCAAACCGGGCCTCGATATTTCTTCAAAGGATCTAGTAAGGCCCTCAAGTATTTTAAGGTACAAATAAGCTTTTAATATGGGTGAGATAGATAAGTGGTATGTATTTTCCAATGCAGCAAAAATCAAGGAAAGAAATACGGCAATACCAGAGTCTAAAACTAAACAGTTGACAGAAATATGAATAACGTATAGCATTATAGAAAGAATTATGAGTCCACAAAATTGATTACATACAAAGGAAAAAAATGAATAATGCAACATCATCAAACTGTAATTACAATGGCAAAATCTAATAAATTCAGTGGTAACGTCAGATAAACCGCCTGCCTCCATTACTTACTATAAAATAGCACACAACTTGCAAGAACGTATGCTTTTGCAGGGGCTGAAGCTCTTATATTTTGCACCATGGGCAACGAGCACAGAGAAGAGTCTGCTTGTTAGCAAAACCTATCAACTCTTCCAGCTGCTTTGAGAGTTATTAAAGTATTCTGAACTGTAGTCTTGACTTCCAAAGGCCACCCTCTGAAACATCTTGATCTGGGCTGATTGTTCCCTTGAACTGAAAATCCCACTTTGGCCCGGTTTCATACCGTTGTTCAAATCTGCCAGCTCCTCCATTGAATCAAGAGCTCTCGCTACCTGCAGAGTTAAGACGGAAGCACAAAGGAAAAGCCATGTTCAGTATGTGAAAAGGTGAAATGCATATAGTCTCATAGCTCTTGAGAAAAACTCACCTGACTCATCCTTGGCCTTTTGGAAGCTAAATGGCGCACACAGGCTGCAGCTGCTTCGATCATCCTGAACATTTCACTTGGAATGAAGTTATCTTCCAACTTAGCATCAATCAGATCTCCAAATTCTTCTTTGTCAAGTGCTTCAGTCATCAATGGCCGAGCCTGTATGAAGAGCAGTGTTTCAAGATTTGAACTGTCTTGATAAATGAAAAGGTTTTTTGATTTAGTCACAAAGATTGAGAACATATCGCTATGTTTTGTCTAGATCACCCAACACAAGAGAGCACCAACCTTTTTTTATAATGCTCCGGGAAAGCAAGATAATAATGAAAAAATAGGAAGGATTATAGAATCTAATCAACAAAAAGAAATAGCTAATTCTCTGCAATGTCTTATTTATACATTCAGAAAAGTCCAGTAGCAATATTAAAGTCTCTTCTTGATTTAATATTAAATCCATTAGATTTATACTGCCTTATAATAAAAGCTGAAGGCCAAAAACACATGTTGGGGCTGAAAGAAAACTGAACGAGAAACAATGAACAAGGTATGGATCTTACCCATTCAACCAGGCTTTCATCACCCAGTGGTTGAGATGAGTCCACAGGCTTACGACCCGTAATGAGCTCCAAAAGCACAACGCCAAATGAAAAAACATCAGATTTCTCAGTGAGTTTACCTGTTGATGCATACTCAGGAGCCAAGTATCTGCAAGACATCCAAATTATATGGTAAATGATGGATGTGCAATGCATGAGAATTCTAATTCGCTTTCTGTGTACTAACTAGTTCATTAACAATAGGATTCTGGATCAGTATATGTTTATCCTAAAGTATCTTTAAATAGAAACTTCTATTTTAAACTTCTAGAAATACGATGCTGTATAGTACCGCATGTCAGAGTCCTATCGCATCTAAACAGAGGATGCATCAAAACCTACTTGAGTGTAGAAAAAACCATAATCTCTTAAATGCAGCCTTCAGAATAGTGATGACCTACCCGAAGGTTCCCATCACACGGGTTGACACATGTGTATGTAGTTCCAATTCCAATGCTAGCTTTGCAAGCCCAAAGTCCGCAACCTACCCATTAATGGGAAAAGAACAGAATACTTAATGGAGTAGATTGCTTTTGCTAGATAAACTACAACATCTCAGAAGAAAATGCTTGAAGATTTGCAGCTCAATAAAAATGGCAACCAAGAAATGCTGGATAGGATTGGAAGAATGAGCATACCAGGGCTACAAAGTTGTTATCCAAGAGAATGTTTGTTGACTTAATATCTCTGTGAATTATGCGGGGTTGGCCTGAAAACGCAGAAAACTTTCAGATCATTTTTCACAATAGTCTCAAGAGGAAAATTACATGACAAGACCTGAATACATGGAGTAGACAACAATCAACTGTCCTGGTCAGAAGTCAAAATTACAATACTAAATTGTTATTCTCTGCTCAAACATTCAGTACCACATCAGAGAACCCTTCTTGTCCTTATCTCTATAGTAATGCACAGTCACATTTTGGGATTTGACAGAACTTGAGGAAAACAAAAGTGACATATCAATTAAACTAGACTTCATGATTGACTATCTAGAATTTTTTTAAGATGCCAATACAGATAAGCAAAAATATTAAGACAAAAAAGTACCAAAACTAGAGCTTACAGTCTTCATGAAGATATGCCAGTCCACGTGCTGCACCAGCTGCAGCTTTAACTCGACTAGCCCAATCCATTACAGTGCCTTGACCTGCCCATGTTATAGCTCAAATGACTGGACTCCAGTTCACAAATTTAAATTACATTAGCAAGCCGGCAACTTAAATCTAGCCTTACCATGCAGATGGTAGTGCAGGGTGTTGTTTGGCACATAATCATACACAAGCAACCTTTGCTGTTCAGAGATACAGTAACCAACAAGTGATACTAGATGTCTATGGTGTATTCGGCTAATGATTTCAACTTCTGCTCTGAACTC
>JAYDZE010297941.1:0-18750 GCA_034509125.1 Monilaria moniliformis | reverse complement strand
TTTATTTTACAACCAAGAGGGCAATAATGTTTTTCGCATGTATAAATCACTCTCAATCCATATCGAATTGACGATTCGAATACTTAAAAGGTGTGTTTTGTACAATAGATTTAGAATTATAATTATATGGAATTGAATTTAAAGTTATGATATTCTAATTCAATTTCTAATCTTTTGTCTGGTAATTGAATAATTTTTTTTAATTTATATACCTTATGTACTTCTACATTATTTTTCTATATATTCTGAGCTGTGTATGCAAGTGTATATATTATGTGTCTGTGCAATGTGTGTATTGTGTGCAATGTGTGTGTGCGCAGTATGTGTATTATGTGTGTGATGTTGTCGTGTGTGTTCTGTGTGTAATTTTGTGTGTCGTGTGTTTTATGTGTGTTTATGTATGTTTGTTTTGTATGTGTGTGTATTGTGTTTGTGTGTGTTTGTGTGTAGTGTGTATGTGTGTGTATGCAGTATGTAATATGTGTATTGTGTGTGTTGTGTGATGTGCGTGTAGTGTCATAGTGTGTGTGCAGTGTGTGTGTTTGAAAGATATTTAATTTTATATTTATTTGAATTTCCATATCTTTAGTTTAGCTATAGAATTTAAATTTTAGAATTGAGTGGATTTGAAATTGAAATTTAATTTTAAATCCAAATATTTTTATAGTACCAAACAATGAATTTAGAATTAAAAGCTCAAATTTCAAATCCAAATCTTCAATTTCATAATATCGAACGGACCCTTAAATTATTTAAGTTTGGTAAGAACTCTTACATTACCAATTTTATTAATATATGCATTTTTTAGATTTTACAAATGGATACATTATTTTGAAATTCATTTTTTGCATCGATTAGCTCAGATTTAAATTAAATTGTAGAAAGTCAAAAATCCATTACTATCTTTCTTTTCTTTGGTGGGGTGGGGGTTCTGTATTCTTTCCAATCCACTTTTTCCAGTGCTGAATTTAAGGAGACAAAATAATATAAAAGGAGACGTGAGATAATTTAACTTAATCTTAATAATTAGGCTTAGGCATAGTTAATGACGTAACGTTACTCTAATCCCCTGACTGGATTTGGATATAATACTGAGTTGCACTTAACAAGCTCATCCCATTCAAATAACGTACCTATAAATATAAATGAAAAACTATTATTGATTTTCTTAAAAAGAAAGAAAAAAACAGACTCAAATCATGATACAAACCTCATATTTTTTCTAATACAATGGACATCAGAAATGGCCAGTGGCGGATCCAAAACTTGAAAATGGAGGAGGCGTAATCCAAAAGTTACAGTTGAAAAGTCTCATTCAGTTTCAGAACATATATTTGCACGACGTTTCCTCCAGTCTCTGAGTCGCAACAATGGTTGATCCTAGCACATAGAGGCAAAAAATTTCAAGCTTAGAGCCGCAAAAAAGACATATCTGATCATTGGGGGAGGAGCGACTATGTCATTTTACCAGTAATGCTAAGGGAAAGTTAGCTGTCTGGGGGGGTCGGTCGCCCCCTCCCGCCCCCGAATCCGCCACCAGAAATGGCAACGGGTCAAATCAATTTACCAAAACAATATGTTCAATAAATGTTTCGAACAAGAATTTGCCGCTACTTGAAATGGACCGGTCACCTCGTTATCTAATTTTTAATATATATTGTTTAAAATATGTTTTGGTTTCCTAAAGTATAACATAAATGTTTCAATATAACAAAGAAATTACTTGTATACAAGTATATAAATAGATTAAGACATAAAGAACCGGCTCAAGCTGTTAGTTCTGTAACAATTATTAAATGTAATACCAAGTTGATATATCTGTATTTAATGATCTTGAAAACCTTGGACCACTATATATGCTGCCAATTACTGAATTAGTTCACGATATCTTAATTAAAAAGTATTTCACTTCTCTCTCTCTCTCTTGATGATGTGCTTGACCGAGTATTGTATTGGATGAGAAAGGTTTCATGTCTTAATTTCATTCGTCGTTACTCGACACTCGTTGGTCTGTAAACCAATGTGTTACGCATAATGTCTGTATAAGGCGTGAAATCCTTCTTAATATACAATTTATTTTACAACCAAGAGGGCAATAATGTTTTTCGCATGTATAAATCACTCTCAATCCATATCGAATTGACGATTCAAATACTTAAGGGGTGTTTTGTACAAAAGATTTAGAATTACAATTATATGGAATTGAATTTAAAGTTATGATATTCTAATTTATTTTCAAATCTTTTATTTGATAATTGAATATATTTTTTTAATTTATATACATTATGTACTTCTATATTATTTTTCTATATATTTTGAGTTGTGTGTGCAAGTGTATATATTGTGTGTCTGTGCAATGTGTATTATGCATGCAGTGTGTGTATTGTGTGCAATGTGTGTGTGCAGTCTGTGTATTATGTGTGTGATGTTATCGTGTGTGTTATGTGTGTTTATATATGTATATATGTTTTGTATGTGTGTGTATTGTGTTTGTGTTTGTGTGTATACACGTGTGTGCAGTATATAATATGTGTATTGTGTGTGTTGTGTGATGTGTGTGTAGTGTCATAGTGTGTGTGCAGTGTGTGTTTGAAAGGTACTCAATTTTATATTTATTTGGATTTTCAAATCTTTAGTTTAGCTATAGAATTTAAATTGTAGAATTGAGTGGATTTAAAATTGGAATCCAATTTCAAATCCAAATATTTTTATAGTACCAAATAATAAAATTAGAATTAAAAACTCAAATTTCAAATCCAAATCCTCAATTGCATAATACCAAACGACCTTTAGAGTGTTTAAGTTTGGTAAGAACTCATATATTACCAATTTTATTAATATATACATATTTTAGATTTTACAAATGGATACACCATTTTGAAATTTATAATCCAATATACGTGCCACCTCAAATTACATTGAAATTCATTTTTTGTATCGATTAGCTCAGATTTAAATTAAATTGGAGAAAGTCAAAAAGCCATTAATATCTTTCTTTTCTTTGGTGGGTGCCAATCCACTTTTTCCAGTCTTGAAATATTAATCACAACAATTCGGAAACTTTAAGGAGAAAAAGTAATATAAAAAGAGACGTGAGATAATTTAGGAGCCATAGAGATAGGGTGTTGGTAGGCTATGAATTGATCAAAATGAACTTGACATCTTTAAAGGATGAACACAGAGACTCTTTCAAAGTTATACAATTAGTTGACTCTGTAGAGCCAACAAAATTCCTTCGCAGCACCAACACATAGTCACCTACCTCACTCACAAACACAGTTCAGTTGTTTTATTGTGATGATAGAGGCTTTTACACAACAATCTATATAAAATACAAAAAATCCGATGATATTATATGAATAAAAAATAGATTTTTTCAGCTTTGTAGGAATTTAAGCCTCTCATTGCTTCTATGTGTGTTCGTTAGTGTTCGTCACATTACTAATAATGCTGATCAATTATCTACAACAGCAGCGTTTTGTTGTAGTTGTAATTGATATTGCATTCTTAAACTGTAAGATCCAATAACAAGAAAAATTAGCAATACTTGGTTGGCTGAACTACCTCTAGATGGTGTACCTTTATTCTAATCTTGCCCTAAACACAGTCAAGCACGTTTATATTGTCTGGAAAAGGGAAGAGAAAATAAATCCTTTTATATTAGGAGAAAAGATGTAATGAGTTCAGGTCTAACCATTTAACTTAATCTTAATAATTAGGCTTAGGCATAGTTAGGGTATGTTTGATAGGATAGATTAGGCCAAGATTAGATTATTAATTATAACTAAAAATAGTTATAATTAATAATCTAATATTGGCCTAATCTATCCTATCAAACATATCCTTAATAACGTAACGTTACTCTAATCCCCTGGCTGGATTTGATATAATACTGAGTTATACTTGCACTTAACAAGTTCATCACATTCACATAACTACGTATAATAATTATTAGAGAAAAGATAAATGTACATAAATTGTACATACATAATACTCTTAAATTTTTAATTGAACATAATTAATTATATTTAAATTAATTTTATTATTAATTATATTATTATTTTATTTAAATTGCTCTTATTATATTTTTAAAGATATGAATGAAAACTTGGTTTGATAGATCCTCCAAATAGAGCTACAAAGATAATGTATAGACTAAAATGTTAGTTAGCTGTGTACATTCATATATGATAAATTAATATGATTTTCACTTTAATTTGGAGATAAATATGTAGATATCTAATGAAAAAAATGTAATCTTTTTCTAAATTATTGCATCTGAGTAAATATGAATATATTAATTTATTTTAAATTAATTAATATTTATAAACTATAAAAGATCTAAAAATCTCAATTATATATGTATAATTTATATACATTTATCACTACTCTAATTATTATTACTAACACTATCATTATTATATAACAACTACATGTGACTTATAAATTCTAAGCCTAATTACATTGACCTACTCAACCATCATATATTTTAATAAATTCCTTTTATTCAGGTCTAGTCATCAAACCATCATTCTGCCCATGTTTGATTTCTAAACAAATTGTAAATTAAATCAAAGCAACATGCCAGTTGCTTCTTTAATATTGTCATTGTATACTTGCTAGCTAGCAAGGTATCTTATTTCTAGCTAGAGGGATGAACACCATTTTCTTTGAACATGCAATAGAATATTTTTTTATTGCGTGACCTCATAGTGAGTTTATCTTCTAATTAAATGAAAATTCCTGCTATTTGCATAAATTTTGCAGCTAATAGAATATTGATTCTGGTTAATGGTAGTCGTAATCTTATGATATTTTGAGTTTTCATTTTCAAGTTCGTATTATATTTTCAGAAAATTACAAAACAAACATTTTTTCAATTAAATAATAATGTAATTTCTCAAGGATAGGTTCAAACAATGTTAGGGTCAGTTGAAGAACCTAATCAATTTTTTTTCTTATACTTCCTTTGTTTCATATTTTTTCCGGTTGTCCATTTAATTTAGCTTGTTTATTTTTTTGGCAGTCACTTTACTATATACTTCTTTCGTCCATTAAAATTGTGCAATATCTTTTATGGCGTGAATTTTAATATAATAGTAGGTAGATAGATGTTTTTTTGTAGTGGGAGAAAAGTCACATAAAGAATAAATAGTTAAATTATATGAGTACTTTATGGTGGGTCACGCTTAAATTCTTTTGTAAATTAGGAGATATGTGATGGTAACTAAATTGTAAGAAATGAGTATGACTTTTTTACCAAAATAAAAATTAGCACAATTTTAATAGACAGATGGAATAGTAAATGTGTAGGTCAAACATTATCCTATAATTTTTACTATTCTAAATAACTGTGTCGAAAAAAATTGAGCCAAGTCGGACAAGATCAATGGAGTTTCAAATATTCAAAGATCTTTTTTTTTTTTAGCACGTTTCACTAGCCAAAAAAACTCAATTCTGTCTCCCTTAAAACTAATTCTCTTTATCTAACTTCTTTTTAACATGCTAAATTACTGCCAAATATAGAACTGGATTAGCACTAAGCTATAAAGCATTATTTATAATTTCATTAACAAAAGCGAAACTCGAAACCGAAAATAAATAATTCTCAACAACCGTATGCCTTTCCCTTAGACAAATACATCCACAGCAACTGAATTCGAAAAATGATTGATATGAAAAAGACTAAAATACCCCTTGTCACATATCCAGATATGCGGCAACTGGAGGGGTAATCCAGGAACCTGGAAGCTAGATGCAAAAAACCATGGGCCTGGCGCCGCGTAAGTACTGACAATGATTTTAGATGTTGGCCCCAGCTCATGAGATAAACCCGAGGAATCGACGTCTCAGATTACGCCACGTCACGTTCATCCAAAATGTGGTGGGCCAGGGTCCACTGGATTAGGATAGAATAGCAACAGATATCAAATAAAAAATTAATTTTAGAATATTCGCGTATATCCAAGGGCTTCCGAACCGATCGCATTATTGCCCCTGACTGACGTGGATCCCCTCTGTCTGGTCTACCAGCTTGGACCATTCGACCCGGGCAACAGTAACTTATGGAGGGATCCATGATAACCATGTGCACCTCCGCTTCTTTTTCCACGTAAGCTAATTGGGCCCACATCTCGGGTATATATAAGCCATTTCCTAGGATCGTTGAAAATCACAAATCTTTAACCAAACACAAAATACATTTTGTAGGGTTTGGCTGGTAAAAAAGCAAATGGCAAGAGTTCCTAAAAACCACCGGATTTTGACGTGCGACGGCTGGGAAACTGAGTTTTCCGGCGAAACGACCATTAATTTGTCCGACGACACAGTCTTCCAGTTCCTAAGCGAAGAATGCGAGGGGTTGAGTAGCATATTGGATGATTATGCAGACGACGACGAGAAAGAAAATCAAAACGAAAATGAAATTCCAGGCACAGAAGACGACAATTTTTGGGAAACTCAACATCAATTATTGCAAGTAAGTTTTGTTTTTTTGGAAATTATCTTTTCGCCTCGATCGTATGTACAAAAGGTGCAAATTCGTCCGTTATTTTGAAGAAAATAAGAATTTGAATTCGTTTTTCTGTAAAAATTTGTGAATTAGGCAAATTTGGATAGAAGGTTAAGTAATGGTTAATGAAATACACTATGAGTTAGAGGCGGACGTTGATTAGATCTTCTTCCTAGACTGTAGAAAATTGAACTGCAATAATTTTGTTTGAATTTAAAGTGAATGATCAAATCAAGGCATTTAAATTGTTGCCTAATTTAGCTTATCTTTTGGATCCTGAACGGCCGAACCTAATTGATGCTCATGATTGTATCTTCTGCAGTCTACAATATGCAGAACGAGTTCTTTGGAATCTGGAATCCGAAATATCACCAAAGAAGCACTAAAAGAAGCAGAACAGTCCGGCGGCGTTTGCGTGTGCGGCAGACCTGCCGACGGTTGCCGGAAATGTCTAATGGCGGATATGTGCCGCCGCCTCCAGAATGCGGGGTATAATAGTGCAATTTGCAAGTCCAAATGGAAGAGCTCGCCCGAAATTCCTTCAGGTACTTTAATTTTTAATATTTTTGAGTTTTGGAAGCCTGCAAAATTATGATCACGGGATAATACGTTATAATCAAACTGCAAGTTGGTTTTGTTGTGAAGGAAGCTTCTAGTTTTCTTCTCACTCTTGATCCCAAATTAGCGCAATTCTTTGTTAATTTAAACTCCAATATTTAAATAACGACGTATACAAGAAACTTCCTGTTCCAGATAAAGTTAAAAACAGTTAATCACGTGCAGCTAAAATCACAATCCGAGCACAGCTTGCTTTCTCTAGTTTCTTCACACAAAACATGACCAAAATAGCACGATATTTTGGTTTTGCTTGGTGTTTATCGGCGTCCTCTCTGCTTCTTAGCAATTTGATCAAAGAAATAACATTTGGGCCGTGGTTGATGCAGGGGAACATACGTTCTTGGATGTAATCGACGGCTCGAATCCCAAGAAAGAAGTGAGGGTGGTCATCGAGTTGAATTTCCGGGCGCAATTCGAGATGGCCCGAGCAAACGAAGAGTACAACAAAGTGGTAAAAAAGCTGCCGGAGATATTCGTGGGCAAGATGGAGAGGCTGATGGCCGTGCTAAAGATCGTGTGCAGAGCCGCCAAGAGGTGCATGAAGGAGAAGAAGATGCACATGGCCCCATGGAGAAAGCATCGCTACATGCAAGCTAAGTGGCTCAGAACTTGCGAGCGCTTGGCGTCTTCGCAAACTTTCTCCTCGGGCTACTCCGGCCGCCCGGCCCGGCCCGGGAAATCTTTGCTCACCGTTGACTTGATGATGGAGAATCTGCATAGACCGGTTGTTGCAGTCTTGTGAAATTCCGAGTGTTTTTACTCTGCCCTTCCTTTTCTTTTTGCCTGTGCCATCCCTTTCCCGCGAGATGTAAATTAGTAGTTGAGTGACGATCAGAAAAGGTCCTGCTTCTAAGCTGAATCACGGCTGGTTGTTCATGTATTTGCAATACTAACTACTGGAAGGAAATCGATCATGTACAGAACTTTGTACACAACTGTTGCAGATTAATTTGTTAAAAAAAAAATGAGAATTTTGACACACGGCCTACTGAAAATGACGTCATCCAACTATTACTATCGACATTAATAGTAAAAATTTCCTTTACATCTTTTTGATATCATGAATTAGGGCATTGGATTTAGTATTTGAGTTTTCAATGATCTAATTTTTGTAACCATATAAATATTTGGATTTGAAATTGAATTCTAAAGATTTGAAAATTCAAATAAATATAAACATTACACATATTGCATATAATACACACACTGCACACATAACAAATCCAATACACACACTTAATACACACACAATACATATATTGCACACATACAATACACACACACAACACATAACCAACACACAAACACACACAACAAACTCATATTACACATGACAATATCGCACACATGATACACACATTGTATAGACACACAAAACACATAACAAATATACATGACATAACATATACACTTACACACACAAATATATATATATATATATATATATATATATATATAATATAAAATTACATAATGTATATAAATTAAAAATAAAAAAATAAATTATTCAACTAAAAGTCAATTTCAAATCTTGGTTAATTTTTAACTTACCAAACAAAAAATTTCAAATTGAATTAGAATATTATAAATTCAAATTCAATTTCATATAATTACAATTCCAAATCTATTTTACCAAACACACCCATACACTTCTTAATTAAAAGAAGATCGGTACGACTGAATCAAATTTCAATAATTGTATACTTCGAAGACTTATATAGTAAAACTAGAGCTAAAAAAACATATCGGTTAATTTCATAAATTATTATTAAATAATAGTACTTGCATTAAATTGATTATTTAAGATTTTAATTCAATTTTCAAGCACATAAGTTTTTTCATTTAAATTAACTTATTAAAATCTTTGCCACATAAAATAAAATAAAAACTAATATCAACATAAAATTAAATAGATATAAAATTAATATTTGTGGATATGCTAGCTGAGAGATAATAAATCAAGAAGAAATCCAAGTTAAGCCCGAAAGAGAAAAGCATGTGTAGCTTTTTAATTGTCATGTAAAATAAAAAAATGGAATTAAAATTCTAAATGATATAAAATATAAAAATTAATAATTATTTTAAAATAATTAATAATTAATTTGATACAAATATTATAGATCAGTAACAATTTATAAAATTAACCCAAAAACATATAAACTCAGAAGCATGCCATAAGATGTAATCGGCCCATTGTGTATTCACTTAAGATGAGTCTACCAGTTAAATTTTAGATGACCAGTGAGGTACTAGCGTAGGCCTCAATTAGTAAATTAACTAATTAGTTGGTCCCAAATATATAGATCTATTTTTTACAATGACTCATTTATAATATGTATATGTTATATTTAATCGTTATGTTATCTACTCTCTTCGTCCACGAAAAATAATATTGTTTTTCTATTTTGGTCCGTCCACCAAAAATAGACTCATTCTATTTATGAAAAATTTCTCACAATACAATATCCCTAAATATCAATCTATTTACAACTTATACCATTAGAATCCACAACTTTTTAGTTTTTTTTATCTCTTCAACCACTTTTTTTCCCTATCTCCTACTTTATCAACAATTTTTCCCCTCTCCAACCAATTTTCTACATTTCTCCCTTACTTTTCCAATTGTGCATTAAAATCTGTGTCGTCCACGAATGAGATTATTTTTGTGGATAAAGTGAGCACTACCTACTACTGGAGTATTTTGGAAAAGTTGGGCAGATTGCGCCTTGGACTTGTTATTAATGGGCCATTGAAGGAAAGCCCAACGAACTGGTCGGTTGAAAACTGCACGGACGAAACGAGTTGGAAAAAAAATAGAAAACAGCTACAAGAAAAAACAAAAACAAAGTTGTTTGGTTAATGAAACTTTGAAGATCATTTGGTGCAAAACAGCCCCATGCAAAGTTGTTGCATGTTGTTGGAAACTTCTTCTGGATAAGATTCCGACTCGTCATAATCTTTCAAAGAGAGGCGTGCTTCGCTAACTTGATGGTGACAGTGCCATTTTTGTCTACTTGAATGTGAAATTGTGGAGCATTTGTTTATCTCATGCACGTTTGCTCATGAAATATCGATCGATTGCTATAGTTGGTTTGGGCTTCATTACTTGGGCAGTATTAGTACAATAAATCACTTTTAACAACATATGAAACTTGCAAGAAAGATAGAGATCTGGAAAGCTTTGTGAATTTGTGTGGCTTTAGATATTTTGGAACCATAAAAATGGCATGGTGTTTAAGAATTTGGTGGCAAGTGATGGGATTTGGTGGAGATAATCAAAGCAAGACTTTGGTTTTGGATTTTAAATTTAGGTCCTAATACTTTTTTTTATTACACAGCAAAAGGCTTAAACCACTAACATGTGGTGAGCAAAGTTTGTCAAAAAACAATCTCACAGCAACACAAAATGGGCAAAAAACAAGCAGACATAAAACAAAAGTCTACCAACAACCAAGCTACCTACTGAGATCAAAACAGCAAATCAAACATGCACACAGAGAACAAGGCAGCTAAGCCAAAAACAGCCACCCCGCGCCAACGCATCCCAAACAAGCCAGACAATACGCCTAAGACAAAAGCAGGAGGTTCAGCCAACACACGACTTACCTTGACTTGAAACGGTGGTTCTGTTTCGGCATTCTCCACTTCCTGATCTTATTCCAATTGTCGAGGACCAAGCATGGTGCAAAAGGAAATGATGGGCACCAACCCCGGGCCCAAACCGCCAACCTCCAAAACAGTCGTTGCTTTTCAACGTCCCAATTCGGAACAAAGCCTTGAAAAGTCATTTTGTTTCGGAAATTAGATTTGCAATACATCTATATGTCTTGATGTGTTGCGATTTTTTTACCCTGTATCTTCCGAATCTTTGTTCTTGTTTTTGAATCTATATGTGTTATTTGAATGAATTTTACTTACATAAAATACTTTAACCCCCGCCATATACATTTGTATCTAAATTCTTAAACGCAAAACTTAAGATTTCACCTGCATTAATTTCATGAAATCATTCATTAAGACAAATAGTCCGACACGTAGCGTAGGTGTTGTTGTCGCATCCAGTTTAAGTATTGTTAAATTAAAACAGATAATATTGTTTTTCTGATGCTTCTGTCCCCAGCAATCCCCCCTAATTCACCATTAAGGAGTCTAATCCAATTACGACCTTTTCTTTGCTTTAGAAGACAAAAGTAGCACAATATTTTAATTTCAGATGACTATATATATACAATCACGTTACTTAATTAGCACTTATTGTTATAAATATTGCGTCAAACAACTAATAACAAAATATTAATTTTTCAACGAATCGAAGTATAGTTCTTTTCCGACAGATATATATAATTTGTCGACACTGCTCAAATAATTATTGTTAGTTAATATGAGTTTATGTAGCATCATAAAACGGCGGAAAACGCTACAACAGTGGAAGAATTCACAACGCTGCAACTAGTGGCGGACACAGAAAAAATGTTGGTAGAGGCTGAAATTTTCTAACTTTCGATTTTTCAGTGTTCGAGGCATTGACTCATTAATAACTAAAAACAACATTCGATAATTTCCATAAATTTTAAAATAGAAAAAAAAAAATAGTTAAGCCCCTCCTCATTCTTTATTGGGGCCGCCCATAGCTACAACCTTTTCTATTTCTTTTTTGTTTACTTTACATTTTTCTTGCTTTCTCTTTTTTTCGTTCTTTTCATTTCTATGTATTGTTTAGTATATATAATTAATTTTAAAGTGAATTTCTAAATATTTTCACGATATTAATTTTTATTACTCATTTTTTGTTTGGTTTCACTTATTTCAATTTTATTGTTTTATGTTATGTTTTTTATTTTGAAATAATTAGTATTATTTATCTCATTTTTTACTTCTACTATTATGTAAATATATAGCACACTATTATTTTTTAAAATATTTAAATTAAATTGTAAATATGATTAAAGATAAATATATATGATATATAATAATTAGATTAAAAATTCAGTTCAATAATTTAAAACATAAAAAGGGAATATTTTATTGTAGAGAGAAATATAAAGTTGATTGTTGGAAATAAATAAATATGACATCACTCTATAGTTTATTCTATCATGTAGAGTTAATTCAGAATCGAGTAAACTGATGCGGTGCCGACGCTCTTATATTTAACGCAGATATGATATATTCATGTTGAAATTGAGTGGCCCCATTTCATCATTGGGTACATGTCTTAAATGGTGACATGTCAGCATAAATACAATATTTTCTATCACTAGTGGAATCAAACGACTAATTTTTTTGTGGTGCAGAAATATGGATGTCAATTTAGTCCGAAATTTATGGGTTAGTTTGATTAACCTGACAATCCGATAGAGTTAGGGTTGAAAAATCTCAACCCGAAAAAAATCTCAATCCGAATGACCCCAAACCGAATATCCCGAACTCATAGGGTTGACCGAAAAATTAGCGAGTTCTCGTTATTTAGTTTTCAAATTTCATTAATTTATTATTTTTCTAATATTTGAATGTTAGTATAATAAGAATTTTTTCAAATGTATGTTAGAAAATACATTTTGATTTAATATTCGAAAATTATGTTCATCATTTTACTTTTCTATATTTTACTATAACATTTAATATAAAATATTTAGATTTAAAAAATAAATGATAATCTATTAAGAAAAATGTATTTTCTTACTTCTCTAAAAGCTATATATTAGTTTTTAGTTGAAATGACATTTATTTATTGATGTATTTTTTTATTATAAATATACAATTCAAAATTCATAAAAAAAAATTGAGCCCTATTGGTCCGATGGGTTAGTTCGAAATCCGTTAATTTAGGTTAGGGTTGAGAATTTCTAACCCGAAAAAATTACAACCTGAATGATCTGTAACTGAATAGTCCGCCAATTCGATAGGATCTGCCCGAATCCGAGCGAATTAGCCTGATTGACATCTCTATACAGAAAATACTATAATTTCTTTAATATCTAAGTCAAAATGTATCATAATGGTGGGAATCACTGTTAGGAAAGTGGTAATTCATGTTTTCTTCATTTGGAAATTGTTTTTTCAATCGATCAAATATAACACTTCACATTTAAATGAAATTACGACATTTGAACTAACTTGGTGGGCAAAAGGTTGCGGTCACGTATGGATAATGTTTATATGTCGGTGATAGTAGTAATTGCAAAATAACGTGCTTGATATAAAATAAGATAGTTTTATTTATAATTAACAATACATACAAATATACAGTGGTGGATGTAGGGGGATCGGGAGGGGGCGGTAATTTTTCTTAGGCTTGCCAGAAAACCGCGATGACCGTATCTATAGGAGAGAAATTGAGAAATAGAAGTGTGACTGTGTGAAAGTGAGATAAGGAGAGAGATGGACGTGTTGTTGGAATAAGACAAAAGTTTTGGACGTATTAGAAATTATATTTAATTTTTTATCATTTTATTCCGCCCATTCTATTTTCTGATTTTGGATCTGCCACTGCAAATATATATATACTATTTAATAATCAACAATATATATTTATTATTAACAGTGCATACAAATATATATATTTATATACTATAATTGAAACTTTTTTCTTAAAGACAAATAAGATTTTTGGCCGAGTCAATCTTGAGCGTGGATTTAAGTTGTAGAGGCCCAACAAAGTATATGTAGAGTATCGCACATGAGTTCTTGTTTCACATAAAAAAAGATGATACTAGTAAATTACATTCAAATATATTTAGTTGCATGTGCATACTAAAAATAATACACATCAATATACTTTTAATCTTTTACTAGATTTAACAACAACATTATAGAACGGAAAATTGACAATAATTGGAAGCAATGGCGGACACACCTTTATTGAAAAAGGAGCTTAAGCCCCTAACAAGATTTTTTTTTTTATACATTTTTTATAGTATTTAAATTTATTCAAATTTTATATAAATTGTTATACAAAAGCTCCTATCAAGGATCTGAATCACCAAAAAAAACAAAGATTCTAAAATATTTAGGAAACATAGCCCCTACTAATTTTTTTTCTAGGTCCGCCCCCGATTGAAAGAAAAGAAAACTTATTAGCTGTCATAATCTTATGGTTGTGGTTAAAAAAGAAGTTAATTTGTAAGTTTTTAGCCAAAATTACGGAAGCATGGAAGCAATCTAATAATTAATTAATAAAGCAAAATTTGGTGATATTAAAATGATATTGGTAGATGCCGAATAGCCAAATCGGTGGAGATTGCCCGCCGTTTAAATCTGGGGCTCACATGGCGCATGTTAGCCTGCCTCAATCAATTCCCCACTCGCTCATCATTATTCTGAAATCCTCTTTATACTAAACATGATTTTTCATTTTCGACATAATATTTGTATGAACTCATTTTTGGATTGAAATTTATTCAATTGAATTAACAAAACGAATAAGTATATAAAATAAATAAAAATAATTATCCGAACCAAACAATATACATTGCCCAATTTTGGGAACGGTTCGTGAATCCGAATCGTGATCTAAACAAATTTCAGACAAACCCTAGAAATCGTTTGGCCCTCGAGTTTAGGCTCGTTTGTTGCATTAACTTATTAATCCCAACTCCTCATTTCCTCCACGATTTTTTTTTTCTTCATATTCAAATGAATTCATTGTGATCAGTGGACTTGGAGTTGAATGCATAGGATTATTATTGAGTTTCTTCTTTTAGATGGGTAGATTTGGGGACCATTAGTTGTATCTGATTGAATGTCAAGTTAGTTATTTTATCCGATTCAATTCTGTTGCACTTGTTTCTGCGCTTCTCCTGTTTCTAGCTTGATTCTTAGAGCTCAAGGCTATACTGTAGTTGTTGGAATTTGTTATATTGTGTGCGCACTTGGCTACATTGGTCGTCGGCGAGTCTGGATTGGTTAAAGTTGGTTCCTAGTTATGATTTGAGTCTACATTTGCAGGGAGGGAGATTGTAATTGAATGTTGGGTAATTGGTGAAGTGTGAATGAGTGATTCAAGAGAGGGAGATGAAAGGTGATGGTTAGGAACCGAGGGGGTGAAGAATGAGTACGGGATCATTGGGGCTGCGATCTTCGGGGAGTTATGGCTCACTGCAGCAGATTCAGAACAACTCATCATCATTGCCTCTTCAATCCACGCCACCTTTATCATCGAGAAAGCCTCAGAAAATGCTCAAGGAGAAGGATAGATTGTTCCACTTTATCTGCAAGTTCGCCCCTCGGAACAAGGTTGGAATGTTGCTTCTGTGTCTTGTTTCAGCTGCCGTTTTCAGCTGGGTGTTATATGTTGGCAAAGGTTCAGATTCCCATTTCTGCTTTGTCTTTTACTTTGGACTTTACCTTTACAAAAAAATTATAAAATATTAAAGATGTTACTCTATATCCTTGCTCTGGTTATTTATAGGAGAAGATGCTCGGGAGTCCATCGTTCCAAATATAAGTATTCAGTCGGGGCCAACAATTTCTGTTGAGAAGAATCAAGTTATTAAAGTGAATAGAAGTGCAAATGCACCTCCACAACCTCCACCTCTATCCCCAAATCAGCCTTCACCCCATGCCTTTTTCACTGGATACACACTCCCTCCTGGGAATCCATGCGAGAGTTTTACATTGCCTCCACCACCAGCAGACAAAAAGAGGACTGGACCACGCCGTGAGTTTTAGTTCATTCTTGTTTGGTTTTCCCATTTCCTTGAAAAGAAATTTGTAGAAAGATTTCACAAGGATTGAGATATAGTCTCTGCTCTTGATGTATATTAAGGTCCGTGTTTTGATGACTATGCTTTTCTGTTTGTTCTGGCAGCATGCCCTGTGTGCTACCTGCCATTGGAAGAAGCCATTGCTCTTATGCCAAATGCACCATCCTTTTCTCCTGTGCTTAAAAGTCTGACATATATTCATGAAAATACTTTAACTAAGTCTGAATTTGGAGGTTCGGAATTTGGCGGATACCCTTCCCTGGGACAGAGGAATGATTCGTATGATATAAGAGAGTCGATGAGCGTGCATTGTGGGTATGATACTTATCTTTCACCTGATTATTCCAAATACTTTAGACTGTATTGATTCTTTTGTACATTCTGAAGTACAAGCAATAACGCATTTTGTTGAAGATTTTTTATTTATTTATTTTTTATGTTTGTTGAATTTCACAAAGGTTTGTTAGAGGACAGAAACCAGGCCGCCAGACAGGTTTTGAGATTGACGATCCTGACCTTCATGAAATGGAAACTTGTGGAGGGGTGGTTGTTGCATCAGCAATATTTGGTAATGGCCCCTATATGGTGTTCTGCTTTAATGTTATATATTGTTATTAATGTAGGAAACATATTCCTTGCCAGGAGCATTTGATTTAATAAGACAACCGAAGAATATTAGTGAGTATTCCAAAAGAAATGTATGCTTTCATATGTTTGTGGACAACGAAACAGAAGCTTTTCTGAGGAATTCTAGTGAGATGGGCAGTGACAAGAAAGTTGGACTATGGAGAATCATTGTTGTTCACAATCTACCTTACGCTGATCCAAGACGCAATGGAAAGGTAAATGCTTCAAAACCCTCCTGGTTGATCATGCCTGCATATTGCTCTGTCAAGTGCATGGTGGAACATCCTGCTGTTTAAGGCGTATAAAAGTCATTACTCTTAAGGTTTGCTCTTGCTTTGGCAGGTACCAAAGCTGCTACTGCATCGACTCTTCCCTAATGCTAGGTATTCTCTGTGGGTTGATGCAAAACTTGAGCTGGTTGTGGATCCAATTCTTATTCTTGAAAGGTACATATGCTAAGCTGAATAGCTGATGCGGCCGTGATTGTGGTGACTTTAATTCTTATATATTCTTTCACAATTTGTTCTGACACCTACCTATTTGTTACTTGGGTACTTATATTACATGAGTGCACATTATTTTTTAATGTCACTTTATGGTTATGTTTGATCTGCATTCAAGTACTTCATATACTGAGTGTTTGTGACTTACCTATGAATCAGATCTTGGACGTCTGCTTTGACAGTTATAGTGTATTTTTTCTGTAAATTTTTCCCCATTCGCTTTGTAGATGAATTTTTGTTTTACTGTAGGTTTTTGTGGAGGAAAAATGCTAGTTTTGCCATATCAAGGCATTATAAGCGTTTCGATGTCTTTGAAGAAGCAGAAGCTAACAAGGCTGCTGGGAAATATGATAATGCTTCTATAGACTTCCAGACTGAATTTTATAAAAAGGAGGGTTTAACACCATATTCTGCCTTGAAATTTCCCATAACAAGTGGTAAGGCAGTGTTAATCTGCTCCTTTTCCTTTAATTAATTTATTGTTAATGTCTAGTCTACCATATGATTCATGCTGTAGATTTTGTGGTTATCAGATGTTCCTGAAGGTTGTGTAATTATCAGGGAGCACATTCCGATCTCCAATCTCTTTACCTGTCTTTGGTTTAATGAGGTGGATCGTTTTACTTCCAGAGATCAGATAAGCTTTTCCACTGTGAGGGACAAGATCTGGTCAAACACTAATTACACTATCAATATGTTCTTGGACTGTGAAAGACGAAATTTTGTGGTCCAGGTAATATTTTTTCTACTTCATGGTTTTATTACCCTCAATATCATTTACAGAGAGAGCATGGACTTCAAAACTGTTTCATCCTTTGTGGTTTTATTACCCTCACTATCAGTTGTAAGAACTAACTAGAAAGTGATATTTGTGGCATAAAAATGACCAGGAAAACCATCTCTGAACCCAGCATGCTTTGTGGTTCATGCTTCAGATGTGGTCCAGGTTGCTATGAGTGCTGTGTTAAGTATTAACCAACCCCATCTAAAAAGCTCCATTTAGCCTCTCAAGTAATATCTATATAGTTCAAGATAGATCAAAGTAGCATTGGATGGTTAAGTAGTTCTTCATTATTACATGGGCCATTAGGTATCACCTATTAGCTGTTTCTTGAAAATTGATTAAATCTATAGTTGGACTTGCCTTTGCCTTATGCGTAGTTTGTTTAAGTGGAATACTAAAGCTCCTTTTACTTTTGAATCTCATGCTAGTTAGATAAGTAGGTTTTACGTGAAGCAGATTTAAGAAATTGCTCAACCTATAGAAAATTTTAAATTATTAACTATTTGCTTTATGAAGTTAATCTATTACAAAGGAAACACTACTAAAAAATGTCAATTAAAGCTGATTGATTATGCTAATTCCATATTTAAAGTATAAAGTGATTCTGTAATTTATTTTTAGGAGAAACTATATATACACATATATATGTAACATTCATTAGTTTAATTCTTGCACAAATTTCATCTGTAAAAGTAGCAGTTAAAACTTGAATTTTGCAGCTTATCACAGATGTAAATATTGTTGTTACAGTTGAAGCTATCCAAGCACTGAGTAACCTTGCTAGGGGTCTGAGAACTCATTTTTATGTTTGAGATTCTGGCCTTTTCCAATTGGAAATTGGAATAGAGTCGATAGCCCTGAGAATTAATAACATAGAATCTATGTCCAGTCACTCCTTTAAGCTTGTAAATTGCATCTGTGAGTTTTGATTATTGCTTAACATGAGCTTGATCTTTGCTGATGACGTGTAGGAGCCTTTTCTTCTTACATTCTCAACTTTTA
>JAYDZE010297830.1:0-18752 GCA_034509125.1 Monilaria moniliformis | reverse complement strand
TATCTTTGGATGAGGAGGTGGGAATATTTTTAGCGCTACTACGATTGTATTTTTTTCCTTGGATGATTCAATAATCCGGTGAAATTTTTAGGTGAGGTTCCATTGATGAAACCTATGATTGAGCTGGGGGGTTATTAAACGCTTTGATTGAATATTTTGAGGAATCGAAGTTGAATAAGGTAGATAAATTTCCAGTGGTTAAATCTGTGAAAATTTTCAATTAAGGTCGACAAGATGAGCTGAATTAATTTACTACGAGTATAGATTAGTTAATGGGCGTGGGTTACAAGATTATTTATCGGTGTCGACATTTCTGGAAATAATTAAGTAGATAGGTTGTACAGTGTGTGTGGTTTTGAAATTTTACATTAAGGCCATGTTTATTTGGCAGGACTTTGCTTTAAGAAAATAATCTGATTCCTAACTTTTAGATTCTTATGTTTGTTTGATGTTTTTATCTAATAAAAAAAGTAATAAGAATTTTGAAAATAAGAAAAATTGTGTAATTTTTCAGGATTCATATTCTCTAGCTTTTCTTAAGTATTTTTTTTCCTAATTCAAGATTCTTACATTTTTAGATATTTAATATTATTTTTATTTTATTTAAATACAAACTATAATTATAATAATTATTATACTAGTTATTTTTATTATAATTGATTTTGTTATTTTATTTATTTATTATTATTACCATGTTATCAATTAATAACTTACTAAGCAAATTTTAGTGTAATTTTTAAAATTATGAATCATACTTAATTATAGTAATAAAAATTATTATAACGATATTAATATTATTTATTATTATTGTTATTATTATTATGTTCTCAATTAATAACTTATTAAGCAAATCTTTATATAATTTTTAAAATTAAAGATCATACTTTATGTTGTATTATTATTATTATTATTTTCTCAATTGGTAACTCAATTAAGAAAATATTATTTTAATATATTAAATTTTTTAGTTAATTGAATTTAATTAATCAATATAAGTTTAGAATTCTAATAGTTTTCCTTGATATTTCCAAATATAGGATAAATAATCTATCAGAAATTATATTCCTAGAAATCATATTCTCAAGAATCATATTCCTCAATAACACTATTTTTCTATCAAACAAACAAACCCTAAATTTATAGTGAGTTTCCCAGTTCATTAATGTAAAGTTTAATTGGAAAATTATATTTTTCAAAATAAATTTTAATCCACTTGAGAAGCTCGAGTGGACCATTATAAATTGCTATTTTATCTCAATTAATTTGTTTACATACATATACACTCAAAGAGATGGTTATAATAAAAAGTTTTCTTCCCGTAAAATTAATTATATGTAAATATAAAAATTATAATATCTTATACTACTGTTTGTGGAATCGAAAACAAGATTAAATTAATAACTCACTAACAACTAAAAGTTACACTAATGGAATATTGTGCATATAATAGAACCCTTTGTCAATCCATTGTGAGGAGAGTCAACTGAATTCCATTTCAATAAAATTTTGTTAAGATAATATCTATTATAATTTTTAAGAGTTTTTATTATTATTTGTAGTTAGGAGAAAAAAATACTAATAATGTCTATGAAAAGAGAGATTTAATAGTTGATTTTTCTGTTTTCATGGCGTTGCCACGTCAGCATTGGAAACGTTAACTCGTGTCGAGTGTCTACAGTAAGTAGAAGTGCGGTTTTGATTCTCTGCGTTATGAAATTACAAACTATTTGCATGGGAAACTGCATTTTTTTGGTCGAGTTCAGCATCGTCGTTGGCAAATTAAACCGTACGAAATGCATTGACCAAATCTAATAATTCGTTGGAAACTACTGATGCATTAATATCAAATCACAAAAATTTAAAATATCGTGGACGACATTGAAATTTGTCTTGAAAAGTATTAAATTTGTACTAAAAACAATAATAAACCCTTAAATTAGAAAATAAACGGATATGTTGAGATATAAACGTGTGTCATCATAACATCTACTATAATATTATTAAAAAGCTAAAATAGAGACAAAATATTTTATGCGAGATTTTATATATGGTTGTTTTCTTGTTTTGTGGAATCATTAACTTCACTAAATCTATCCATATTAATTGTTCCTAAACTTTCTCATAATATTAATTATTTTGTGGAGTCATTAATTCCACAAAATCTGTCCATATTAATTGTTCTAATTTTTTTTCATAATATTATAATGAATATACATCATTATAGGAGACACAGTTTATCATTATATAATAATACGTTTATCAGTATAAAATAAAAAATTATTGTAATATAAAACAATAAGTAATTGTACGATGTGGATTAAATCATGAATCAACACGAAAATATATCATATATCATTATAAGAAATTTCTTATAACTATGTTTCATCATTGTCTTGTATTACTACGATTTAGATTGCTTATTAATGTTAATTATTATAACTACTGGAAGGATATCATTATAATGAATATCTATAATCATTATACGAATCTATTTTAATCCACCGCTTACAATTCATTCCATAATAGAATTAAATCCAACTAATTACGCAAGGAAAGTTAATGAAATATACTATTAATGCACAAAATATAAAGAAAAGTTAATCCCATATTTTTCTGTACTTAAAAAAACCAAAAAAATAAATTTACTTTCCTGCCCTTTCTGCTTAAATTAATTAAAATTTTAATGACACATGGTGATATTAATCACGGTTAGATCAACAAATCGAACAATTATAAAATGGTCTTAGTTCTACAATAAGAAAGAGTTCATATTTGAGTACATCTATTTATATATATGTACATATAATATTTTTTATTCTTAAATAATGAAAAGATAATTATTGTTTCCGCTTCTAGGAGGGAGGAATTGTAGTTTCTAGCCCATTCAGTTTCCAAGATTTTGTAACTCCTAAAAGTAGCAAAGCCCAATATCATATTTCAGTTAGATAAATCATATTGGCAAAGTTGGTAATTGTTTTCCTCTTTTTTATTTATAAATTTGGGTAAAAATCTGAATCCAAATGAGGTGCGCCTCTTCGTTGGATTTAAAGTTGTTGTACTTTTGAAATCAGAAGAGTCGTTATTTTTGTTATTATTTTTTATACTTTCATAATGAATTATAGTATAATGTAACCTTTGAATCAAACTTCAACTTCAATTATTTCCTGTATTATACGCTGTTTAATAGTAGCCTAAAATACAATTTTACAAATTAATGTCGTTTACTAAAACTTATGATGGAACTTAGAACTTAAATAATTAGTGCATTTAAATTTGATCGAATTGAATGGCTTAGTGCACTACAGATTTTTACTTTTTTATCCAAATTTGGAGCTTAAATTTAAACGTATGATGGAACTCACAGTCACAACTATCTGAATTTCATTAGAGTTAATTGGTCACTGCACTTTAAATTTAGATTGTTCCAGTTTAGAACTTAAATGTACATTACTTTAGTTTCGACACGAAGTACCAAAGCTATCAATTAAACTTTTATTGTGGAGTTCAAAGGTGTTAGTGTGTTAAACGTGAATTACCATAGTACTTGTTTTAATTTAAGATTCTTATTTTTGGGTATATCATTAATTTGATTTTTTAAAACTCATAGTCCAACAATGGCCTTCTTATCTCAGAGTCCAATAGGGTTAGGGTTGCCAGTCACAATATTATATAAACTTAGTTCTATGTTACCCTCAAACTTACAAAACCCTAAACTTAATGTCCAAACTGAAAGTTTCTTCTAAACTGTGAAGATTTAATGTTCAATCACCACTATTCAATCTTCCCCTAACTCGAATAATATTAAACTTACGAATACAACTTTTTTAATCATAATCGTCTCGCTAAAACTGCTTTCTGCAGCCGTATAGAATTAGGTCAGCCGCCTAATGCAGAAATAGACCACATAAAAATACAAAGAATGAGACGGAATAGAGATGGACACGATTCAAGTTGATCTTTTTTATTATTATTATTTCTTCTTTTTCCTTAAATGAAATATATAAGTTACTGGATATAATATGCTTGAAGATAAAATAAAAATGTGATGGAAGTTGGGAAATTGGCTATCAAGTCTCTGTCTAATTAGCTAGATAGAATGAACGCTCATGTGGTGAGTGACACCACCACAAATCACATGTTGTCACTGTACAATTCATTAATTATGGCGATGTTGAATGGTGGTATCATTATGTGAATCATTAAATGTCATGTACTGATGTACTTAAGCTATATTATCATTTTAAATATTTTATTTGATGTCGTTGGAACTGGAGTTGATAGCTTTTTTTGTTAGTCCCCAAATCCCATATAATAGATAAATCAATTTGGAAATCAAGTATGACGAATTCAGATCTCTTATAAATGTGTTGATTTGATTTGAAACTTAGATTTGTGATCTTATGAATACACACTCAACTACTAAGGGCATCTCTATTATTATACTAATGTCTTTTAGATCAAAGTATTTTATATGTGTATATACTTCATGATAGTATAGTTATGAATATATAAAATTAATCTTCGATAACGGATAGTAGCTATGGATATTAAAATATATTTTTATATAGATTTTGATAATCGGGGAAAACTTCAAATTTAATGATTAGTGTTGAACATTCGTGATGCACGTATGCTGTAAAATAATGATTTGGAATAACCACCACTTATCAATCCTTTCATGTGGTTTTTCTATTTCTCAGAGTAGGTGTCCAAAACCAATGGTGCAGCGATTTTAAGGGAGATTCTATAAGATATTATATTATTTTTATCACTCATTATTTGTAAATTTAAATTAGTTCTCACTCTCAGCATTCGTCTAACAAAAAATTGCATGAAGGGTTTGGTAAAATAAATTGCTTGACACTTGATTGAAGTTTTTTTATATTAAATAACCATTAGCGCTCATTTTCATTGTTAATTCCAAATGAATTAAGTATAAATTCATATGGAAAAATATAAATGAGGTCAGCTAGATCTTCACTTAATGAGAAAAAATATCGTCAATGAAGTCTCGCTCAAGTAGCTTAGTTGAGCTATTGCAATTTTCCTTAGCGAGAATTTTTGGATTCAATCTTATTTGCGTGTGGGTATTTTTTTACCTTGTGTGGTGGTAGTTGTCTCACCTGCGTGCTGTATAGTATTTCTTGCTTGTGTGTTGATGTAGTGATCTCATATGCATGCGGTATAATGCCTTAATTGATATCATATATATATTTCACATATAATTCTAAAAAGTAGCAAAAATATCATAATAACGTACATGAGAAACCCTAAGTTTCTCAAACATAATTTGTGTTATAACGCAAAAATATGATATACTAATATTTGAAATGCTTGTGTTGTGATGGAGATAAATCCATTCTCCAAATAAAATGAACCAAACAATTTAATTTTTTAAACAAACAAAAACTGAAATTGAGATTATTATCAACAGTCGATAGAATTTTTGTAGCGTAAGCTACATATACGATTGTCAGTGTCAAGATCATCCAAAAAAACAAAAGAGATAAACGAAAAACGAAGAGGAAGCTTCGTAGAAACTACATTGCTTTTGTCACTTTGGAGACAATTATTTGCTATTTTCCGTTACATTATTTGTTATTAAATTTCTTACAATAAATCAAGAATATTAATTTAAGGAATTTTATGATATACAAAAAAAAGGGATTACTACACTAATTTTAAGAATATAAAATTTCGCCTAATCACTCATGTTATTTTCATCAATTAACTCATTTGTAACAATTTTTAGCGTAGATATCAATATCATATATTATCTAAAAAGTAAGACGTATATATTTAGGAAACTGAATTTCAAGTTGTTTCAACAAATAGGAGATTTTAGACGCACAAACGTGTACGTAGTTAGTACGTGCATAAACGTGCCATGGTAAATTAATATGATACAGAAGTCTTAAATCTGATTTAATTTGAATGCATGACTTTTTGTCCTTATGTTCGATATTTCAGCAATTATGCTGTTAATTTGATTATCAAACAAATAGATTCATTCACACTAAGACCATGCTCGTCATCACTTCTTATAATCTCTCTCGAGGTACCTGCACGTCACAAGAAAAAAAAAAAAAAAAAGTTGCTCGACTTTTTAAAACCAAAACACTAATTACTTTGTATGATCTTTTAATAGATGTGTCTAATTGTTGATAAGTGTACAATCTAGAGTTAGGCAAATAAATTATCGTTTTACCTAACTCCAAATTATTGAACTTATGGTACGTGTTTGTTTGGTACAATATTGGACATCAAACTGATAATAATAGAATTTTATAAAGACAGAGATGCCCAGCAGTTCTTGGTAATTAGAAGCTTGACTAATTTCAATACTATAAAAGTAATTGCTCTATTTATCATCTTCCTTTTGGCTTCCATACAACGCAAAGTAACCCTTTTGAAACAATGAGGATATAAATAGGAATGAAACTTCGATATTCTATATCTTCGCGTGCGTTAGTAATGTCATTAGGTATAACTTTTTGGTAATTCCATACACATTTTTATCCATCAATTGTCAAATATTGTTTTGTTTGTCTTAAGATCAAACTATATACAATAAATATAAGTTCAGCATTCAATGGCGGATGCAGAAAATGTTGGTAGGGGCTGAAATCCTCCAATTTTCGGTTTTTCGGTCTTGGAGGCATTGACTCGGTAAGAGTTTGAGATAATTTCCAATAATTTCCACAAATTTAAGTAGAAAAAAGAAGAAAAATAATTAGTTGGGGCTTAAGCCCCTCCCTTCTCCTTATCGTCTCCGCCGATTTGGACAACTATGTTTCATTTTTTGAATTATTTTTACTTTAGCACCTCTTATTGCCAAAAAAAATAAAATCGATATAAGCTTTTCCCAAATTATTTTTTTGTATCCGTGTGCACGGGTTAAATTTATAATATTAATTAAATATAAATGCTTTATATAAATATATGTAAGTCCTGAAAATAAATATCGCGAGGATTTAATATTCTAATCAAAACAGTTAATATGTTACATATATCGTGGGGATTTAACATTCTAATCTAAGTAGTTAATATGTTACATACATGTTAGGTACATAACTAAGCACCTTACTTTTTCTCAATATCAACAAGTCTTCTCATTAATGGAGTCATTAACTTCACTAAATCTACCCATATTAATTGTACCGAAAATTTCTCATAATATTAATTGTTTAATGGATTCATTAACTCCACTAAATTTATCAATATTAATTGTCTCAAAAATTTATCATAATATTATAATAAATATTAGTAATGCAAATAAATTTTAACTAACTGAGATTATCATCTTATAGTTTAAAAAAAACTATACAACGGATATGTGTTATCATTATAATTTATAATTATTAACAATAATATAAGAGCATTATCATTATAGGAGACAACTTATCATTGTATAATAATACATTTCTCAGTATAAAACAAAAAATCCTCGTAATACAAAATAATATATCATTGAATGATGTGGATTACATAATGAATCAACACAAAAATATAACATATATCATTATAAAAAATTCATTGTAACTATGTTTCATCATTTTATTGTATTACTATGATTTAGATTGCTTATTAATGCTAATCATTATAACTACTAGAAGGATATCATTATAATGAATATCTATAATCATTATACGAATCTATTTTAGTCTAACTGCTTACAATTCATTCCATATCATTATCAAATTCAATTATTATGCCAGGAAAGTTAATAAAATATAGATAATGCACGAAATAAAAAGATAAGTTAATACCATGTTCTTCAATAGTTAACAAAACCAAAAAAATGAATTTACTTTATTGTCCTTTCTGCTTAAATTAATTAAAATTTCAATGATATATAGCGACATTACTCATGATTAGATCAACAAATCAAACAATTATAAAATGATCTTAATTCTGCAATAAGGAAGAGTTCGAATTTGAGTGTATATATATATATATATATATAATGTCACAAATAATATAAATGTACTTTCCGAGAACTTCGGATATGATCGGTCTATACATAATGATGGAGCGGCTAAAACGAATATTCGCTTTTTCTACAATAAAAAAACGAATATTCGTTTTATTCTTCATTTACGATATATTTGGAAATTGGAATTAAAGTTGGTTAATTATATGATTAAAGCAAGTGTGCTTAATATTCAAAATCAGTCCTCTGATTATAATTCAATTACTATATTAAACTTATTTAAATAAATTATATATTCAAATTAATTTGTTTCCCTTGAGATATAATATTATTATATGGCCGAAACACAAATCCAAAAAAAGTTACGTTAAATACATCTTTCCCATATTAAACAAATATCACAAAGCACGATATTTATCGGTTACTTGTTATACATCAACTATTAAAATCTCGAAATATGAACAATTGGCACACACACCTGCCCGCGCACATTTATTATAATTAATCTTATTTATAAATGTTTCCCGATAAGATTATTGATATTTCCACCCCAAAAATAATTTTAAGTAGACCATGTCAAACCTAGACCCTAGACCCTAGACCCGTCCTCGGCCGGAGGAAGAACAGCTCTATAACAACACTATTTATTAAATACGTGAAACAATTCTTACGTGAGATTACATCGATTTTATTAGTCAAATTTGTAAATATTGGAAATTATTAATGTTGAGAATTTTCCAAATTAGTGTCTGTCGAACTAATCCCTGCTGTGGAGTGGCCACACCATGGCCTACACTTCATAGCAACACGACATTTTGATAATATATTTTCCTTTTAATTTCTTTTAATTTTATTTCTGAGCACCAAAATCGTAGTTCTTATCCCCTTCCGATCTTAGCTGCAGCCGTTATCTACAACGTATTGTTCTGAGTAAATTTAACTTCAAAAATATTGATGAAATGGAATTTATGATAGTTCAAATTTTAATTACCAGTTTGTCGTACGTATGAGGTCCTTTTGAGTGGAATAATGAAAGCTACTCAGATTGTTAAATATTTCTCTCCCAGCAAGTTAGGATTTGATAAATATTACGGACTAGTTGAGAAAATTAGGAATCAGAAAAAAATAAATAGAATGGAATCATGAGGATGGATGAAGGGACCTTATTAGGAATTTGCATTTCAAATTAATGGTATCTCGACACAATATCATTAAAAAAAATATGCATCATGCATCCTAACAATTAGAATTCTAATTGCTATTAATAAATTTTAATTATGAATCAAAATGTTTTATTTGAGAATCAAAACTGCAATATCAATCTCTGGTTAATTATTATAAGTAACAGTGATTAATACATTAATTAATTGTTAATTGCAGCCAAAGTTTTTCTCCAAAAAGTAATGTCGTGAATCGTGATGGAAATAACATAATTTTAATCTAAAAAGTTATCAATATAAAAAAGTTTATGACCTGAAACAGCTAGCGGCTTTGTAGTTGCCACGACCAAATAGGAGCTTCGCTTTTATATATGGATATCTAATGGTTTTGATATGTATTACGTATTATAGTATTATATTCTATCGAGACGTAAGCTCCCATGCTGACTAAGTGGGTTCCACGCGCTTTCGGTGACCCCACTCCTTCCCTCCACCTCAACAGTCGTGAATTCCTTCATTAATCCTGCACACTCCATGAAAATGAACCCATGA
Source organism: Monilaria moniliformis (assembly GCA_034509125.1). Taxonomy (NCBI): domain Eukaryota; kingdom Viridiplantae; phylum Streptophyta; class Magnoliopsida; order Caryophyllales; family Aizoaceae; genus Monilaria; species Monilaria moniliformis. The sequence continues at coordinate 9,107 of JAYDZE010297830.1, read as the reverse complement.
TCACTCCGCTAAATCTAATTACTCCTATTTCCTGGCAAATTTTCGTAATCCCATTTTCGAAATCACTCGAATTTGTACCTCTGAATCCGGCTGATCCCTAAAAATCGAATCTTTTTTTGTTTAATTTACAGTCATTCTTGGACCCATTACTGCCCTTCCATCCCCTCAAATTCCAAAAAAAGGAAACATCCAAACCAATTAACTCACCAGTAACGTGCAGATGATATTCTGTTGTAATAGTACCTGTTTTTTTTGTTGTATTATTTTCCTAGAATTTATTTAATTTTCCGTAGGACCACCGGATGTTTGGTCTTTTGGTTCCCCCAACAAGCAAATTTGCTTCCGATTCTCTTACTCAGGCACCCGTTATTATTATATTAGCAGATATACACGCATATATAGTTATATACAATTCCCAATATTTATCAGCTTTTGCAATTTTAAAGCGTGAGAGGCGGTGGTTTGTGGGTGGAAAAGTTTTGAACATGTCTCATAAGCGGCACGGACGGGAAGAAGGTGGTTCCATCGATGAGAAGCGTTTGAGGAAATCTCATTCTTTTAGAAGGTAGTTGGATGGCTCAAGAATTTTTTTGATGATTTTAGGCACATGATCCGTTTCTTGATTTTTTTTTTCTTTTGATGCTATGGAAAATTAGTCATGTGAGTCTCATGACTGTTGATTTCTGTTTGAGGGATATTTGTTAGTCGTTAGTATGTATCGCTGATCAACTCTGGCTTGGAGTTTTGGAGATTTAATTGTGGACTACATCTGAAACTGGATGAATTTCTTCTACTTAATAAAGTTTTTAGGAAATGGTTCATCTTCCTTATTGGTTAGTCTGACTTTTCGAAAGTACTAGGATATTCACTTTGCTGATTCTCCTTTTTTGCTGCTACTACTCATAGTGTAGTGCTGGAAGTGATCAACCTGATAAGAATGCAAAATCTCATCAACCCGCTTCTGGAGCCTCTGATTCGTCGAGTTGTAAGTATAAATGAAATGTTTGCTTTACAAATATCAGTGATTTACATTGTCTTGACGATTTCTTGAATTTTAGTTTTTCATTCCATTTATTATAAGCATATAACTTGGTCAGTTGATTTCTTTAGTGTGTAAGTTGGTTCAAGGGAATAATTGTTACCACTTAACTCTTCATTAAATTCTTGGTGGCAGCAGCCCATATTTTACTCCATATATTTTGGAAAGAAAAGAGATCTTGTTTAACACTGGCTTTGCATCTTGCTTTGGCATCTGCAAGAAATTGATTATCTGCTTGCATCTAATTTGTATTAGTGTCTGAAATTATGTTATCTTGTTGCACACCTTTCCTGGATTCCATCGATTAGATGTTAATATCATTACCTACTTAAAATTTTATGCTCAATTACTTCTAATAATATGTAGGCTATCTAGTATTTCTTTTTCCAGGCACAGGTTCTGATTGATGAAGGAGGACGTTTACTAATATTTAGTTTGTTTCGACTCGAGCTCTCAGGTCAAGGAGGAAGTGGACTCAGCATTAAGGAAGTATGTAGTTAGTGTCAAACGGTATGCCATCAGGCCTTGGTTCAAAGAGACGGTTTTATTAATCAGGAATTTTCACACTATTCATACACCGTCATGCTTTTTGGATCAAATTTGCAGGAATTCTGGGAAAGATGCATGCTCTTCTGATTCAAAGAGTATACAGTTACAGTTGCAGTTAAAATTTTTGAATGCTATATCTCTTCCTGTTTTCACTGGGACTCGTATCGAGGGAGATGGTGGCACAAGTGTGGAAGTTGCTTTAGTTGACGTTCATACTGGGGAAGTTGTTTCTAGTGGTGCTTGGTCCTCTGCAAAGGTGGAAATAGTAGCACTTGAAGGAGATTTTGATGGTGATGAGGGAGATAATTGGACCCTCGAAGAGTTCGCAAATAATATAGTAAGAGAGCGGGAAGGCAAAAAGCCTCTTTTGACCGGAGATGTGATCTTGACCCTTAACAATGGCACGGGATCAATAGGTGATCTTTCATTTACGGATAATTCAAGCTGGACAAGAAGTCGTAAGTTCAAACTGGGGGCTAGATTGCTAGATGATGCTGGTGGTCTCAGAATAAGAGAGGCCAGAACAGATCCCTTTGTTGTCAGGGATCATCGTGGAGAATGTGAGTTCACTTCTTTGTCCTAATTTTTTTTTTTTTTTCAAATCCAGATTTCTCATACACCTCGGTAAATCTATTAGTGCCTAATTAAGAGAGCAAATAACTAAATCAGTTATGATGGCACCTCTAATTTGTTAATTTATGCCTCAATTTTTTTCTTGCTTGGCCTTTGAGCTTATGGATGGTATATTTCAATATACATTTAGTATCAGACTTATGTTACTCATACATACATCATCATATATGATCTATGATCGTTGGTTGTTGTTCCTTAATTTTAGCAATATCCCATTTAGCCTTGAGCTTGATCATAAATTACTGAAACTTTTGGGAATGATTTTTTCTTGATTTTCAGTTCTCTGAAAAATATAAGTTTCTTTTAAATAAATATATTCTGATACCTGAAATTTAGATATATGACTTCTTTATATTCTGCTAAATATATGCAAATCAAAATTGCCTTCTTTATTGACATTGCTTAATCAGTTATCTTACCTCTCTCTCTGCCGTCTGTGGTACTTATCTAACCTTTCTCTTATTGCCATTGCTGTGCGTTCGTTATGGCTGATGAAAGTGGAAACATAAGAATAATATATGTGGATGTCTATAGTTTGCAACAGTAGAGTGAATATTGGGGCCATGTTGGTTGACCTTTTTCCTTTTTGTATTTTGCCTTTCAAGTATACAAGAAGCACCATCCTCCATCCCTGACTGATGAAGTTTGGCGGCTGGAGAAAATTGGAAAAGATGGAGCATTTCACAAGCGCCTGAGCAAGGAAGGAATCAGGACCGTGCATGACTTCCTGCTCTTGCTCTCGTTGGACCCCACAAGGCTTCGAAATGTAAAGATACTATCAAACTCATCTTCTATTCATATTAACGAGATATGTTTAATATACAGTTACTCTAAAATCGGTAGCAAGTTATAGTAATAGTTGTTAAAATTCCTTCAGATCCTTGGGAATGGTATGTCCGCTAAGAAGTGGGAAGTCACGATGGAGCATGCTCGGACATGTGTACTGGACAAAAAGTTGTACTTGTACAACCCCGCATCTTCAGGACAGAATGGTGTCATTTTTAATGTTGTTGGACAAGTGGTCGGGATATTCTCTGATGGCCAGTATGTGGCCTCGGATAAGTTGTCCGATGAAGAAAAGGTTGCCTTATGCTATTTATTTACCTTTATATCATGTGATTTTTTTATTCTAACCTTAATGGTGGAAGTATGTTTGTGTAATATTTTGATAGGATGAAGTACTGATTACACTGTAATTGCATTCTATGTTGATTTCAGGCAGATGCTCATCAGTTGGTTACCTCTGCATTTAGATATCATGAGAAAATTGTCATCATAGATGAATCGTCCCTTAATATGCCTACCTCCTCGCCGTGCGTATCCAATGCTGAACCTTCTTCAAACCTGCTCTCAGAGGGCAGTTACCAGCAAGATACAACAACTTCTCAGAACATGAGCAGATCCACCTACTCACAACTAGTAGCTTCTTCCCCGGATTTTATGCAGTCATTTTATCCCTTTGGAGCTTCCAATAGCTTCGACTACTATCTGCCTGGTATCGACCCAATGGAAATCAGGTACGACCAATCTCTAGGTTTCCCTAGTCAGGTTGCGGACACCTCAATCTGCGACACTGATACCATGGCCGGGACATTCTCCCCAAGCGAGCATTTGAAGTATTTTGAGCCAGATTGTTCTTTACGGAGTCCCAATGTAGACAATGCATTTATTCCATGTTCAATATCTACTGATAGATGTCATAAAGGGTGGAACTTTTTGGCGTGCGTATTGAGATGGCGGTTCTCTGTGAAAAGAATCGTGTCTAGGAAGAGCCGGTGCTAGGTCGGTAGGTTGATGCCATGACGTTGTTGGTATATACGTTCGTTGAGACCATTCATTTATCGAATGTTATGTCGCTGCTAGTTAAAATGATCTGCCCGACTAGACGTTGCGTGCAGTTATCTATAGAGAAGTTTATTGGAAGCTGTTATGTATAATTGTTAGTGAAAATGGCCATTCATTTATTTAGGGTCTTGAAGGTGAATATTTCTACTATTTTGTATAGAGCCAATTTGTATGAGGGTATTCTTTCTTTCAAAGCTTGATACCAAGCCAGTTTTAGTATTCCATTGCAAAATGGTGTATCGAGTCATGATGAATTATTCTTCTATTGTTGCACTAATGCATTGTCTGTTTATGTTGGTGATGTTTGAGCAATTATGAGTAAATTCTATATACTATAAAGAATTTATCACAATTTGACACAAATCATCGACTGTAGCATATTGCAAAATCTTTGACTTGGTTTTGACTCCTTAATTGATGCAACTTCATCTCTTTAATAGTTGTTGCATCTCTAGTTAATAGTAAGGTGTCCAAACAATGCATTTTCTTATAAAAACAATTATTTAAAAAATATTCCTGCGTAAACTAAAATAAAAAAATATTCTCCCCATGATAAAACCGAATGATAAAATTATTTAATAGTAGTATTTCTTCTACTATTACACAATGTACTTGAAAAATACTTTAGAAGAAATACTTTGTGAAAAGAAAAAAAACAGATCAAACAAGAAGCATAGACAGAAACCTTTTAATACTATAAATATGTAACAAAGTTACGAATCTGTACATACATGCTTATGTAGTAAAACTCGTAACTTTTACAAAGCGAATACGCAGCCGTGTTATTGCAATGCCTGAGAAGCATAACGCTGAAGATTTGTGCATCTACATTTTACAAACCTTGCTGTCTTCACACATTTCTTTCTGCAAAATAAGTGAACAAATTCGGTCATTTAGTAGGTTCAAACATAAAGACTGTGAATGATGAGCCTTGTTTACTCGGCTATGCCTGAGCTACACACTGTGACAGCATTTATTCGACTAAACTCCAATAGTCCCCTCTACTAGAGCCATGCCGACGTCAATATATAATGGTGTGGACAAGTAAAATGATATATGAGACTGAAAAGATGCATCATTTATGGATGCAAGCACATGCATACCTTTTTCCTCCTTGCCTCCAGAACTTCTTCTAGTGGTGGTCGGCCTGTACAACGTCAAATAATTTTGTAAGACATCAATATCAGTGAAGATCGAGATGTGGAAAAAGGTGGCCTGAAAGACAGGAGAGGCACCTGTGACTTGAAGACGATATTTAGCCCAAACTCCATAAACCGCATCTGCAATGCTTGCAATCTGTGGGTCACACATTGTCATCAGTCCACTCAATAGATGAAAGAAGCTTCCAGTTGAGGAAAGAAATGGCGGATATCAACAGATTATTTAAAGATGTCGAAGCTGGACTTACAGGTTCATATTTTGTAATGGCATAAACCCATCCCAAACCAACTGCTTCATAAAGTTTTCTGAATGCCTGCATAGGTGAAATCTCTTCTGTGTTATATGCTGCTTGACAATTGAAAAGGCATGTAATAGATCAATTATCTTACAGCATTATCCATATGGTTTTTAGTCTTATTGGGGAGCAGGGGAGGGACATACATCCCAAAGTTCGCAGGAATTCCACCAAAAAAGATGGTAATGGATCATCAACATGAAGAATGAAACTAGACAACATTATGATAACTCAAAACAAATTCAACCAAATTAAAGAAAATTAACTTTCTTACCTACATATATTCTATGAGAAGTTTGTATGCATCTATCAGCAACAAAAATATCCATAAATGTTTATTTGCGCATTCAAGCATATCAACTAGAAATTTTGATCAGGTTGTGAGAGCACTCATCAAATTTATAACTTGTCGTGAAGAGGGAAGGCCGTTTTTCAGGGAAGTTTTGCAACTTGCAGTTTCTAAGTTGATGAAATAAAAAAAATTCTGCACACATGATTGGCAATACATAGGCGATTACACAGGACAGCGATATCAAACATCCAGGAACGTGTGAACTGCCTTAAACCCACAAGTAAACTAGATAGGATATCGACCATCAGAGGATACTAGGAGTTTATTATAGAAGATTCAGCAGGAAAATGTAAAATGAAACTGAGTTGACATGAAACTAAGAGTTGGAAGTAGAAAGAGTGAAACATATAAATATTAACCTCAACATCTTTCACAACAGTCCCATCTGATTGAATTGCGTGAATTCGTCCCATTACCTGGATTTGGGGGAAAAATCAGAAAAAGTTAGCTACGGCAGCATCAAAGAAGCGTGTCTGTTGTAACTAACATTGTGGGCAACATCCACCGACATGCATTATCATCACATTTCATCAATTACATAGTCACAGTAGGTAGAAGATTAATAAAAATTTACACAATTTTTAGACAAGGCTCATGGAGGAAATACGACGATGTCAAAAACACGTAGTTATTTACCTTGAAGCCAAAAACAGCTGTTATCTATAACTCTAAAGATTCTTTTGCAAGATTGACAAACCAATCAATATATAGAAAAGAATAATGACCACGGAAATCTAAACAAAAAAAGACAAACATCAGGTTGCAAGACTTTGAGGGAGAGCATACAGTTTCGTAATCAAGGCCTTGATTATCCTCTGATCTATACTCATCCGAACTTATGTCCACGAATTTAATAGTTCTGTATCCTTCATTCCTCTCTTTCAGCATATTAACCTGATAACAACATGATTCAAGGTCAAATTCCTTTTCAAAAACACTAATAAAATCAGAAATTATTCAGATAATATATCATCATTTGATCCAACGATCACGATGTCATTACCTCCCTCATACATAAAGGACACTCCCCATCATAAAGCATCTTAACTTTCCAATTCTTGGATGATCCCTCCCCATTTTCTTTATTGAGAGGCGAATTATCCACAGCTGATCCATTTACCGCTCGAATTGACAATCTCACTCCTGGAAATTAAAAAGAAAATCAAAATTCGAACAAATAAACAAACTCTTTCGAACTCTACTCCAGTTTTACACTCAACTTGAACCTCGGAAAGGAAAAATCACATCCACATTTAATAACTTCGAAACTTTTTACAAAAAAAATATAACAAAAAATTAAAGCCACAAATCATTCACCACGGAACCTTAAATATGCACGATAACATTTATGATATGTAGATACCTGATTTATAGCGAGGAATAGGGGATGACTTGAGCAAAGGGCTTGAAGCAAAGACATTATGTGTTGTTGGGAGATGACGAGGGACGGAGAAGAGGCGGGTGTTTGCACGTCTTCCGACAGAGATTGCTCCTCGGAACGCCATTAACGATTATTCTTGCTTTCGTATAGAGAAATGCTGTATCAATTTCCATATTTGTGTGTTTTTCTGTTGCTACGAACGGTTTTGTGTTTACGTGGCAGCACCTTCTTCATTCAAATGATTCGCGGGCGGCGGGCTGCGCTGAAATCGGGTCGGGCCATGTTTGGCCCATCTCATATTTCGAAAATTCGGGTGGGTTGGGCAAGATTTGAAAATGATACCTGTATAACATTAGTACATTACTGATTTTTATCAAAACATGGATCTTCCATTTTACATGGTATTTTGATGAGTTTTGGTCGATATTGAGTTGTAATGTCGGACGAGTGTCAAATTTTCAGTACCGAACATTTTTAAAAAAATATAAAGATTTAATTTTCTATGAATTAAAAGATTGGATTTTTATCGAAATAGTTTAAATTTTAGTTAGAATTTTGCGTAACATTTAAAGTTTCGATGTAGTCTGCAACTTGCTATGAATTGGCTGAATTATACCATGCATACTAAATTTTCACGTACAATGTCAAGGCTGGTTGCGTGTAGATCTGTTAAGCATGGTATAAATTAAGTTAATTCATATCATGCTAATCAAACTTATATGGCAAAAATTCAAACCATGCATGTCAGACCATGCAAGTATTTATAATATTTTTTGAGTCAATTCATGTTACGTTTACCAAACTTACACGATATGAATTCAAACTATACATACTAAGCATGATATTAACCCAGCTAATTCATGTCTTGATGCAAGTTTGGTATGGAAGATATAAATTGACCAATTTATATCATAAATTCAAAATTTTGGTCAATTCATATCAAACTTACCAAGTGAAAGGTATGAAAATATTTTCTTAGACAAAAATTATTATTTTAAAAAATCACATAGGTCATATTCGTTCCAAAAATCACTCTAATTTATATTTTTCATGTTTATCCCCAAAAACCAGAATTTGTATTTATAAATAAATTCGGGTTTAGGGTAAATTGCTATTACCCTATTCAACTTCATCATAAATAAATTGCTATTACATCAAGATTTCTTCAGTATTCTCTTAGTAATTTTCAAGCAAATGTTGTGTTTTCATTGTTTCTTCATTTCATATATATTTCTTAGATCCAAACACGTCTTATATACACACAAAATATAATCTATATATAGTAGGGGAGTAATTAAATGAGAACTCACATATTTTATTAGAATTAAGAACTAATCGTAACCGTTGATTTTGAGGATATTTTGCCATGTGTAATATTAAAAAAATAAAAAAATATTAAATTCGATTTTTAATTAAAATAAGGGTAATTAAGTAATTTTTTAATTATATACGTTTTCACCATTCCTATAATCAAGGAAATAGATTTTGTTGATTAATTAAATAAGCTAGATTTACGGAATGTAGTTATCATTTAGTAAACTTATGCCAAAAGCATCACATCTAATACCAATAAGCATTACTCACAGTAAACAATAGCATTACCAATGATAACAGAATGACATAACCCAGATTTATGGAAGGTAGTTATCAGTTTTTAATCATATACGTTTTCAGCATCTCTATAATCAAGAAAAAAGATTTCGTTTATTGCTTAAACAAGCTAGATATAAGGAAAGTAGTTTTCAATTAATTATGACATCAGATATGTTATGGTGTATACTGAAAAGCAAGCTTTTGAGCTGCTTTGTATTTGTAAAACCTTATTTCCCAAATTTATGAGAAGATTATTATT
>JAYDZE010297609.1:0-18758 GCA_034509125.1 Monilaria moniliformis | reverse complement strand
TTACTAAAAATATATTTCGGATTTCGGATTTATTCGGTTTTTAATATATCCGATCCGATCCGAAAATCCGAAATTTGTCAAAAATGTAATCCGAACCGAACCGAAAATCCAAAAAATCCGAACCAAATTTTAGATTTCTGTTTGGTTCGGATCGGATATTCGGATTTCGGATATTTTGCTCACCCCTATTCATGCCTGATTGAAAAAAGGATGTCGTAACATGATCATGACCTTTATTGATGTACTTAAACAAATATTTAATGGATCGTGACTGGCTACAGCATTCCACATTAATATGTGCACCTTACTTCATAAGTATATAACAATTGTGCGGAACAACAAATCTATTATCCAATGGTATACCAATCTTAACAACAACATGACCATTATCCTTACGCCTATAAACAAGATAACCATCTGCAAACGAATGGACAATTGTAATGCCACAATTCCGGCTTATATTCCACTGACAATCATTCGAAAACAAACCATCTATAAAAATTGCAAACAAAATAATTGAATTAACACAACATAATACTATATAATACATATATTTGTTCTATTTTAAAATGTATATGTATTCAAATTTATACATACATGACTGAATATAAGTAAAGCATTTTGTAGACATTAATATCACACAACACAACAACTATATCCAAATCATAACTAAATTCATAAAAATTTCAATTATTTCCATTTTACAAATAACAAATTTGCATTATTCGTTACTTGTTAAATCAATTTATTATGTTAATTTTGTATTGTATAAATTATTTATTGCATTTGAACCACTTTCAATTCAAATAGACAAAAAAACTGCAACATTTGTATAAATAACATACATGTTATTTTTAGAGAAAAAAAATCATACATTGTAAAAACAAAGGAATGATAATGTCAGGTTTAATAATAATAATGTAAGTGCTTTACAAATGACATTTTTTAAGTACACATGTGCCAACTAATTTATTGGACTATAGGGATTGCACTAAAATAGACATGAATAAAAATAAGCGATGGGCCTAGTTCACGAGTTAAACGCACTGAGTTAGTAAGGCCCATTTTTAAAAAAATAAAGGCTGCTATGTTCGAAATGGACTCATCTTCCACACAGAATCTTGTCGTTAGCCTAGTTGGTGAATTTTTTTTCCCTCACAAATTAATTCCTCAACAACCACCCATGTTCAGCATTACTATTCAACCAATACAGCAACTATAACTCTAAATGTATCCACTACGTCGCCTCCACCAAACACAAACCCTAGAAACGAAGCATCTCAAAACTCCAAACAACCATGGTCCTATAAATCAAACCCCCAAATAAGAGCAGCGGCTGAAATGCTAGATCATTAGATCCACGCGACCTGATGCCAACAACACCTCAGCTAGACCATCACCATTCTTCCCACCAGACATAAGCGAAATGACAACCGGCGTACAAATTCGGTTGGACCAACAATCGACCTACACTTTGCCGATGTACAAATTAGGTAATAAGATCTCCATTTTGCAATTTATCTTCCACACCATATGCATATGTGTTTTCACAATATATCAATAAATAAGTACCAATTCACAAAATTAATTTATAGTTTACCATTTCACAGGATTGGGTCACTCGATCTAGAACATATTTTATTGGTAAGTAAGTTTGTATTTCTAGTTCACTCTATATTTCAATATGTCGTTGAACATTTGATTATCTGGCTAAGAAATGGGAAAGTTACACAATTTGATTATATTTTGTAGATCTAATTATTATACTTGAAATGGGAAAGTTACATAATTTTGCTAAGAAGTACAGCCCAAAAGATAAGTACAACCAAAATCGATTTCCAACTGTCTGCAATAATTTCTGTGGTTTAGTCTCTAACTTAAGCACTTTCGCAGGTCATATATAGAACACAACATAAAGCACAAAATATGAATAAAAAGAAAACACAACATCAACTTCAAAATAGTCACAAATCAAAAGGTAAATCCCAAACTTGTCTGTATTCCATAGCTTAAAATGGATTATTACCTTCTGTCGATTGTGTTCTCTGTTCATTGACTGTGCTCCGCAATATGCTAGTTTTTTAAAGTTTTTTCTTTATGAATCGTTTCTAATGAGTCACCCTAAAAAAATAAGATAGAGGCAAACCTATAGCAAATGAGTGAAAGAAGAAAAAAAGATTAACTTGAACAAATATGCATGTTACTGCACACTGTAAAGAAAAGAAGATCTCTTTTATAGATGCACTATTACAAATGTGAGGCAATCATACTACACAAACTCCATCATATAGCCTACATAGCCAACCTTCTTTGAATAGGTCAAAATAGATAGCTACTGATTTCTTAAAATCAATCATGGGTCAAAACTTAAGAACTAATAACATTATAAATTGTTTATCTCATGCAAATAACCAAAGACTTAGAAAGATTCTATCAATAACCAGATATCCAAAATATAAACATAATAGTTGAAATAGACTGTCTTTATAGACAAAAAAATTGCTTCTTATATTGATAATGATAGCTACAAATGAATTTCCTTACAAATTGAAGATAGTAAAAATTATCTAAAGTTACAGTAAATATATTATATTTTTTCTAAAAGTAGCTACCAACATCTTAAACATATAAGCAAATAAAAATTAAAAATAGAATAATCCAGTCAAAATTATATAATTACCTATATAAGTTTGAAAATACTTTTTAAACACTTATAAATGTAAGAAGTTTGTTGCTATTGACACAACTGATATTTAACTCAAATTACTAAATCCATAAATCAAAACACTACCACATATCATAAGAGTATTGATATAAGGTGTCAAGAAATGTGGAGTGAATATTAAAACTAAAAAAACCATCTCAACATGTTAATACCTCTTTTGTGTTTCTTCTGAAACCAAAGAGATTAGATTAGTGTTTATTTTAATTATAATGTCGATTTTTAAATGGATTCTTATGTATTTAATAACAGACATAATACTATATAAAATAAATATGTGTTCTATTTCAAAATGTATATATGCTCAACTTTAGACATTATCCACATAAACCTGATTGGAAATACAAACATAACACTTGTATTAATTCAGTCCAAACTACACCATTATGTATATAAGTTCACATATCTTAACAACTGCAAAATAAAGTACTCAATTTTGAAAGATGAGCATCCAGATCATAACTAAATTCAAAAAAAAAATATGATATTTCCAATTTTATCACTTACAATATTGCATTTTTTGTAAAAATTATTAAATTTATCGGTAATTTCTGTATATTTGCATTCACTTAAATTCTAAATGGTTCTAACTATATAAAATACACATAAACGTGAAATAAAATACAATATATTAATGCAGTCCAAATTACACCATTACATATATTAATTAGCTCATCTTAACAACTACAAAATGAAAATACTAAATTTTGAAAGATGAGCATCGAGATAAGCTCACAAAATACAGAATTGCATCTGTAACATAGCTCATCTGTAAAAATACAAATTGAAAAAGTACAAAATATAAGATGAGCATTCATGTAACTTCTCAAAAAAGGCAGATGCATATTAAAACCTAAATCTCCAGTTCAACATCTCAATCATTCTCTTTTTTAATGTGCACCATCTTCTTCATCTTCTCTTCATTGCAACCTAAAAACTCATCGTCCAAACATACAGATCCTTCATTCATCCACTGGCTTTCATCATCCATAGTTAACGTTGATGACATTGATGTCACCAAATCATTCTCAACTAACTGCAATTATTCATACATATAAATGATATCATAAATACTTCAAATGTTGTCATAATTAAATGACATTACAACATACTATGAAACCAAAATCTAAAGAAAAATACCTTATCAAGATTTGATCCAAACAAAAGATCAGACATCTTTATATTTTAATTAGAGTCCTGTGAATTCAATTTTTATGGTACATACTTATCACCAATATGAGGAATGTTGCACACTTTGTTCACAGTATAGGGATGATTAATTATAAACTCCATAGCGTTCCTCACTTGAACTTTAAATAATACAATCTGCCCCACCAGCTTCACTTCTATTGCAGCAGGTATATAATCCAATTCACCAGCCTACAACCATATAGATTTCCTCAAAATATAATCAACAAGTTGAATTAAGCTAATATAAACTGTCAAAATTAGAATATACATCCTTATCATCAACTTCTACTTCAGACACCTTTGTTCTAAAATTTGAACAGTCTCTCGGTCCCATAATAGAATAGATGCATTGTTGCTATCATCCACAACATTAACAACAAATCTAAACCTGCAAAACTCAGACCATTGAAAGAACATCAATTTTTCCATGATAATACAGTAAGAAATTGTCGGTTGTATGATATAATACATAAAAAAATGAATTGTTAAAGAGAACAAAAATTATGCCTGATACCTTTGAGCAACAACACATTCATACGTATTACATCTATCACAATAAAACTTGTTAACAATCTTTGCCACTTTTTTGGAAGAACATTTGCATGCCTAATAAAACCACTCCCCATAATGGCATTCCACGGTTTCAATCTTGCCACAAATCCAATAAGAACCATCATGTGAATTAAAACAGGATAAAAAATGCTATAATTAAAAAATGATGTTATATCTTTTATTTCACCAAAGCAATTCTTAAAAATTGTCTTAATTAAAAATCTCAAGACAGTCTAAATCTTCAAGAGCCTTGACATTTAGGTTTTCAAATTTATGGCTAGCCCTCACTGTATTAATTTTACCAATAAATCTTGGATATATAAAGGCCTCATCACCAGAAATCCTACAGAAAACATTAGCGAAGAATTTTTTAGCAATATTAAACTTATATAAAAGCTAACTTAAGTGATAAATTAAAGAAACAAAACAACAAAACCTCACTGTACCTATTACAAAACTCATTCACTTCAGCTATGTCAGAGTTAATGAAAACCTTTGAAACAACGTGCACGTGCGAATCTCACCTGAAATTTAATCGTATACAAATTAAGACATTGAATAAAAATGAATAAGATCCACAAAATTAACTAACAATATACAAATTTCTGAACAAATGATGACCTTTAAAAATATTTGCCCTGCATAATTGGATAATAATAACTGAAATCTTTCTCTGTTTCTTGTCAACTTGTTGAAGATATGAATCTATTGTGTCTTTCCAAAGTGTACAATAGATCTTGTTGTGAGTGTTAACACAAAAGATGTTAATATGTATAACATATATATAAAATCTTTTATATTTTGTATACTATCACACTTACTACTCATCTTGAAGCTGAATCTCTATGAGCCTAGAGTTACCTTGCTTGACCACCTTCCCATGGTCAATAATGACACCAATAATATATGTACCAAAAACACACACTGACAATAGAGAAAACATAAAAACTTCAAGATCGATATACAACAATGATTGGCCCTCGATCTCTTCAATGATTGTCCCTCGATCTCTTCAATCCTAGAAATTTCATCATAGCCTTTAAAAGAGAACATGTGATACGGAAAGTTTGCATCAGTAACATCAAAGAGTTCAATCTTTGAATAAATTATCAGACGAAATGCGTGGCTTGTGGCTCGATTTTTTAGTATGTTTGGCCTCACAAGAAAATGTGTAATACAATATATATCTTCTTCCTTGATTTTGGAACTGAACTTGCTAACTAAATTTCGTGGAAAAGTTACTTGAATTCTAACTCCCTGCATTACCATGACAAATAAAGTTAGCTAACAGATGCATGGTTATACTTAGTACTCTTTACATTCAATGTACATGTGCATGTTGTGTATATATATATATATAGAAAGAAAAATACCATTCTATCATGAAAAACACAATCCAAACTAATCTTCTCTTTCTTGTTTCCGGCCATTACAACTTCATATGCGCGTATTCATCAAACTTTGATGACGGACGAAGTGACAGAGGGGTGCAGATCATTAATCAAGATAAAAAATGGTGTCATTGGATGAAAAATCCTTTCTCAGTTTACTGTAAGTAAAAACAAAATACTTACTTAAACATTTTAATGGTGTTGCATAAAAACATGTCTGAAATAATTAAGCATGTCAGTAATTTTTTTGATCAAAAATGCCTACAAAATGACATCAATAGTGATGCACAGATAAGAAAACAACACTCTATCATAATAGTATTGAATGATACATAATAATTAGTAACAACTACTTCTTAGAAAAAAGAGAGTATTAAGAAGTTTGAACATGAATTTGCTTTGTTTCAGAGATGTGCATAATTTGATTCGGATATAGTTGTATTTATAGACATTCTTTGAGTGTATTGCCTTGTTTTTTTGAATAATAGATAAATCACAAATATCTGGAATTTTTAGAAAAACAGAACACAGAAAGAATTTCATAACAAATCTGAAATCACGTTAATGGTTATCCAAGTTTAAATATAATTATAGCTAAAATGGACAACAAGTTGTTTTATATAATGGTAAATGATATGTTCTATTCATGTGTTGTCTAACACCTAGTGGAAAAATTAAATTATCTCAATTAAACAATTGTTACTGATTATGGCTCGGTTACCAGAGCTATGATTGAAATCTGTTTCCAAAATCCAAAATTGTAGCCAACAGCGACTCAATTCCCAATAAATCGAAACTCATTATTTTATTTTTAACACTAAAATTGTACTTTAAAGTAGAAACTGCCTAATTATAGGATAAATAGAGATCTATTATTGTACTATATGTACAACAATATAAAGAAATACAACCATTGTTTAGAAAATACAGCAAGATTATTTTTTATAAATTTTAGTCTGTGCATGAGCCGACAACCGTCACATAAATTTAGTCGAACAAATCTAATCTCCCAAGACATTGCTCCCAAAAAAATCTTTTTTATTCCTCGTCAATCCAATTGCTCCTGAATTTTTTTTTGTTATTCATCGTCTATCCAATTAACACATAAATTCCTCGAGTCTAGTTAGTAAGGCCAAATACCCTAGGTAATGTAATAATTGTAATAATTATTTTATCAAGTGCATACGTATATATATGTTGTCGGGCTTCAAAATAAATACTCCATCCGATGGGCCAATTTAACAAATTACTCGACCCATTAACCTTTATTTAAAAAAATGGGTCGGCACAACTAATAGTCCATCAAATTACTTGGCCCATTAGTGTCATTTATCCATTTATCGATCTGTAGGCCCATAAGACGTAACATGAATTAATGTCACATAACAACACAAACAGATTTTATTAATTGCTACACTTGTTTGCTACACATATGTAAACATACCATAAACTGGTTTAGGGATACAATTAGGGTTACCATCAAGGTTGGCGGCGCCTCCACTCTATTTTCGATCACACAACCGACTCCTCCGCATTCTTCATTCTGAAACAATAAGTACCATTCCCATTCTCCTTACTTTTTTCATTTTCCACAAAGCCAACCAGTAAAGCTTTTGTCAATGCTTTTGGTTTTCCATCATGTTTTTTGGTATCTCCTGCGCTTACTTTTTTTTTTCTTAGTTTAAAATGTGGGCTATTTTATTGTATATCTACCGAAAGCTCCAAAATTTGGGTCCTACTGACGTAGATCTGGAAGTCTAACGTGATTTTTGTAATTTTTTGTTTGATTTTCTTATCAATTTTTTCTGACATCGTTTGAGATCTAAAGCCAAGATTCAAATTCTGGTTGTATTTGGCATTGAAAATCCAAACAGACATAGATCCAAAATGTTTTTTCAGAAAAAAAGAACCATTTTTTTTCTTATCGTATTCTTACCTTTTTTCGTTAAGTCAAGATGTAGGCTATTTTATTGTATATCTACCGAAGGTCCCAAAATTTGGGGCCTACTGACATAGATCTCGAAGCCTAACCTGACCTTTTTCGATTTTTTGTTTGTGTGTTTTTCTCATTTTTAGGCCATGTAGTAGATCAATCGAAGACCACAGTATTTTTCATTTCTATTTACACAGATCTTGAAGTCTAACTTTATTGTTTTGTCTTTTCGTGTTTTTTTTTTCTTCTAATTTTTAAGTCAAAAACACATCTGCGTTTTTTTATAAATGAAATGGGTCTCTAACGTTCTTTCAACTAACAATGACAACCTAGAATACATTGCCTTTTCCAAATGTCAACTCCTACCATCTACGATCTGCTCCAAGAATTTGTGAAGATTTTTTTGACCATGTTGCACGACAAAATGTTGGTCTGTCTTCACCCTTCTTTCTTTAACCCTAAAATTGTTTGACTATGTTATTTTTGCTAACTCTTTCCTTCTTCCCGTAGATAATTCCTCCGGACTTCTTGTTGAACTTTCCCAGCACACAACGAGAATTTTGTATCCTCGAAAGAAGTATAGATAACATTTGGGAAGTGGGACTGACCATCGTGGATGACGACTGCTATTTGACCGATGATGGATTCAGTTTTGAAAAGATAATAATATATACGACGGTTGTGTTTTGGTATTTTCTTTAGTTGCACCTCATCGATTCTTTGTCAAAGTGTTCGGGCCAAATGGCGTTCTGGAACCGTTACCAAAGAAAACATGTAAATATACAAAAACAGTTTACATATTCACTATGATTATTCACGGAAAAATTACTGATTTCTTACTTTCCAACATAAATGGCAGGACTTCTAAGCCCGAAGACCGAGCACTCATCTACAAAAATGAAGGACAAAACCAAAAAGGCTCTGTCGACAGTCAAGGATATTACTAAGCGAGCTTCTACCTCTTCAGCCCGCCGGAACCCAACCTTCATTTCGATCATCATGAATACCCACGATAAAATGCTTGTATACTTTTGATTTATTTTATGCAGCATAAATGAAGTTTATATACATCAAATATACTAAGGTTCTAAACTCAAACATACATATTGTTTCATGCGAGGAAGAATATACCAAAGAAGTTCTGGCATGATCACGTTAATGATGAATCAGATACCGTAGTTCTTTTTTGCATTGACCGAACCGTCTGGCTTCTCAATATACGCAATGAAGGAGACGGAATCGTCATTAGCAAGGGGTGACCACAATTTTATAAGGAGAACTCCCTCAACATTGGAGCTTCTTGCAAATTTGAACAGACTAATGGCGAAGATACAAAATCCGAACCCGCCAATTTCAAAGTGACCATCGAGCACTAAGGTAGTAAAATATGTTGCATACTCTATCATTTTGTTGTTTTAAGCAAATAATAGCTCATACTAAACTACTGAACTTTTCCTTGCAAGCACCAGTATGCCACAACCAACTTTGGAAAGACTTCTGCTGGGCCGGAGACATAATTATTTGGGGATCAATGCATGATTTGCATTGTTTTTTGGTTTTTTTTTTTTTGTTTAAAATGTCTTGACGGCCAAACAATTATCATATTTATGCTGCACCAGTACATTATCTATGACACACATTGAACACACAACAATAAAATCTACGAACGGACATAGTAAAACAAACGAAAATGTTGATGGCATACTCAAAAGACTGCCAAACAAATGTATATTATATATATAGTCAGAGATGAAGTTATACGCGCGCACTATATCTTCTAGTTTGATTTGAATTAAAGTTAGCTTCGTTTTCCAACAAAGCGATAATTTTATTTTGTCAAATACACGCAATAGGCAGAACCCTGCAACAATTGCAAGTCAAAGTCAAACATATTATGAAAAGGATAAGTACAACACATAATAGTATATTTGACATTGGCTTTAAATATTAGGCACAAGGAAGCCATGAATGTTGGCGGGAAAGTGGCAATGTGGTAATTAAGCCAATATTGCTGCTTTTATATAGGTAATAGATATGTAAGGAAAAGAAGAGTCCAACCATTTGTCCAAGAAGAAGAAGGAGGAGGAGCACGACTGTGGGGTGAAGAAGAAGAAGAAGAAGAAGAAGAAGAAGAAGAAGAAGAAGCTACCGTGCAGTGGAAGGAGCACGGCTGCAGGGGAGAAGAAGAAGCTACTATGAAAAGGAAGAAGAAGAAGAAGAGCGGAGCTGATCGATGGAGATTCAATGAAAATTAGGGCTTCCTTCGTTTTGCCATGGTGGGGATTCACATCATTAATTAGGCCTTCACTTTTATCGAATTTTGGGAGTTTTGATTGTGTTATTTTGCTAAGCTAAGCTGCTTATCATTCTTGATCATTTTCTTGAAGTTTTGGTTCAATTTTGCATGTAAGATTGGTATGGAACTAAAAAAATGCTTGATTTCCTGTTGGAATCTTGACTTGAATTATTACTCGTTTGACTTTATGATACGCTTCGTTCACGATATGCACACTATCTGTATTGATGATATGAAACATGAAATAGAAAACGCCCCAATCAAAGGCTATAGCAAATAAGAACAAAAGGATCCCCCAAAGCAACCAGTCATCATCTAACCCTACCAAATTATCACACACCACACACAGTAAGATTCAGAAAACTAATTACAAGAACCATGGGCTTAGGGTTCATCAAATGCTAGGAGTGAAGAAGAAGATGTCGTCGAGCCGGTCGTTGCTTGGCGAATTGCCACCATACACCAGCAACCCCGGCCTCCCATCGCACCGGCCGCCAGAAAACGCACACCACCCTCGTTCCCCGGGAGCCGAACCCAGTTCGTCCTCATCCCAACGCTTCCACACCTTTGTCTCAGTGTCCAAAGCATACACCTCTTTGGAGAATTTACCTGCTCCAAGATGACCTAAATCACTTGGATCAATCTCTCCACCATGAATGAAGATATACTTCTCTATACCTACACTCGAAAACATGCTCCGAGGCGTCGGTTTCTCGCCCGACGTCTCCACGCAGCTCCATCTCCCCGCTCTCAGATCAAAGCAGTGAACATCGTCGAGCTCCTCGCCGGAGAACCCATACACGACCCAAATCTTCCCTTGAACCGAAGCCAGCCCCGGCCCGCCCCTTGGCTTGCACTTCTCCCCAGGAGGAGGAAACCCGATCCACTTCCTATCCACAACGTCATAGGCCCACAGATCGTTCAGCCTGCCCGCATCCCCACACCCACCAAAGACGTACACGCGCCTCCCATCAGCCGTCATCGAGTGGTAGCTCCGGTGAGGGGGGCCAGACGAGAGGAGGGTCCACGTGTCTGTGGCCGTGTTGAAGGAGTAGAACTCGTTCAGCTCCTTATGTGTGGCGTCCCTACCTCCAAAGACGTAGATGGTCTCAGCAATGGACGCCATCGTCACACCAACACGAGGGGGAGGGATGTCGCCCCTGGCATCAGCGACCCTCCATGTCCGGTCAGTGAGATCAAGCACGTAGAGGTGGTTGTCCACGGGGACTCGGGGCGAGAACTCGCCTCCGAATGCATACACCTTCTGCCCAACAATGGCAACGGCGTGAGAGCTTCTTGCACCAGGCCCTGCCCCATTTTGCTCCAGCTGCATATGACGGAATCACTTGTAATAAACCAACATTTCTTGAAGTTATGCAGTTTGTAAGTAATCAATGTAAATGCAGATCACATAATTTAAAACCTCTTTTCATGTTAGTACTAAACAGTAAACACTCAAAATATGTGCAAAATTTATTCAATTTTAGCTAAACTTTATCATGATTATAGTGAGTTTTCTTGCCATACAATATGAAAATTTGCAATTATCTAAACATAATTCCAAATTTCAAACTAGTAAAACGTCAAATCATCACTCCAAACACACTCTTTCCACAAAACCACTCTATCCCTCCCCAAGCAAGTGTCCTATTCCATATCCTGTTAAAGAACTAGCATCAAATTTCCCATTTTACCCTTATCCTCAATGCAAATTCTTTAGTTGCTCCGTTTTCTACTCAATTGCTAAGGGCGAAAAGAGTAAATTTACCCACTTTCTTGGTTTACAATTTTTTACCCTAAAATCATGAAAGTCCATAAATCATATTAGGCATATTTCCAGTCAAGAGAAAATGCACGAAATAAAAGACATACAAATTTCCATCATTTCCTAACCTAAACAACAAATTAAAACCTATGCAATTTCTTGAAGATTTTCCACAGAATCAGAAGCCATTATCTAACCAGAAACAAGAAATTATTCAAGGCCAAAAAAGAGCTAACATTTTTTCAGAAAAAACTAAAATCCCATATCGCAACATGCAAAGGTTTCTGAAAAATTCTCAAAATCATTAAATTAATTTTGTAGGAACCCAAACACGCAAAGCTTCTAAAACTTGTAAATAAAGAAAGGGAAAAACAAACGGAAAAAGGGCACAAACCTTGACCCATTTGCC
The DNA here is from genome assembly GCA_034509125.1 of Monilaria moniliformis. Taxonomy (NCBI): domain Eukaryota; kingdom Viridiplantae; phylum Streptophyta; class Magnoliopsida; order Caryophyllales; family Aizoaceae; genus Monilaria; species Monilaria moniliformis. Next base: position 6,499 of record JAYDZE010297609.1, on the reverse strand, counting down.
TTGTGGAAGAGCCATGATTGACGAAGCTAGTGATTTTCGAGATTCTAGCGTTCGCTTTTCGCAGCAGACGCTACAAATTCTATTGATTGAGAAACTGAGAAGACGAGCTTTTGAGAGTGAAGTTGACACTTCTTTATAAATGATTGGATTTGAGACTCTCCAAAAAAAAAAATGATTGTATTTGATTTTTGATTTAAATAAAATAACCATAAAAGATTCCATGAAAAAAAAGTCTAATGTATGATTTAAATAAAATAAATAAAAGAATCCATGAAAAATCAGTCCAAAAACATTTTAAGAAAATTGTTATATTTTAGGTCCAAATATCTTTAATTTTGTTATTATTTGGATTCATATCTCGACATATTTTCATAAATTTTAATTCATCATAGTCCCTTAATTATTATGATCTGAATTATTTGTAATTTAAAAAAAAATCATCATGATTATTTGAAGTAATATGATATATATATATATATGGAATAAATATGAGTATTTTTTTTAATATAATGGTTTTTGGTAGTTATAAAGTATTTTTATAGTGTGTGTGGGTGATGAGTAATGAGTAGATGAGTACAATATCTTAGGAAATAAAAAAGGATCATGTTTAATCTATGAGTGAATAATGCTCTTAATCATGCCATATATTCTACTTATTTACATAAATAAATTTGTCGTTGTTGAGAATTATATTGTATGGAATTAGGTTTGTAATTCCATGTTACTACAAATACAATAGTATAATATAGTAAGTTTAATTAAGGTGGAAGCAATTAATTGAATTAATAATTCAATAGCTTTCTTTTTTTAAATGTTTGGGACATTTGTTTTCAACTTAGATAAGATTTGGTGGGGTTTATTTTATTGTCGTGCGTGGGAACTGCCTTCATCCTATGATTAATAGGTGATTAGGTTGCTTAATAATGCAAGCAATTAATTATTATTTTTATTTTGGGACTACAATTAATTAATTTATGTAAAATTATGATAGTATTAGCTTTTATTTTGGGGTGGACTGGGATTAATGGTCTTTATAGAATGTATGGGCCCATTCGTTTATTTATATTTATATTTGTACTCAAAAGACCTCTTCATTTTTCAAAAGGGAGTCCACTGCATGAATATGATATGATATGATATTCCATGTACACTAAAAATTATGTCAGTTAATGCTCGAGAATAAAAATAAATTTACATAATATAATTTATTCATAAAAGGCGTTACTCACCAAAAAAGCTGGTCCAACCAAAATCAAGAATTGGGTAATAGAAATTACTGAGGGCAAAAAAGAACAAGAATGGGTATTTTCAAGACTTAAAATTCATAAAGAACGTAAAGAATCTAAGTTGATGCATCAATCAAGATTTGGATTTTCACTACACAACGCACATGAGGAGCAAAACACAGCACGTCAGACCCAATTAGCCCAAAGAAGAGCCCACAAACCCAATATGAATCCAACGTTGCAGTAGTGATTGCTATTTCAATACAAAAAACCCAATTTCAGATGCTAATTAATGAAAATATACAAATATTAGTTATAACTTGATGGAAAAGTACTAATGTGGGCTGGTCTTTTCTTGACCTTAGCTGCATAATATCTATATAATTTCATGGTGGTGCTTGTCAAAACGTAGTGCAAAGTTCTGGAGATTGCGTGATCCCTTCATTTTTCTTTCTTTCAAGAAAATCTTGCAGGACTTTGAGTTGGGAGCTGTAGTTTCTTCCATTTATTGGTTTATGCTGAAAAAGGTTGGATTTTTAAGTTAGTTTGTGATTATGGCTTCGAGTAGAATTGTGTATTATGCTTGATTCAGTGATGAATTTTGACACCCTTTGAGTTTTTCTCACTTGTTCATATGTATATGGTGATTGTTTTGGTCATTTAGTATTGTTTATACATGTTGCGTTTGTATAGTTATTGCTATCATGATGATCAAATGTTGATTGTGCCTCACATGAAGAAAAACTGGGACTGTTTTGTTTTGCCTTGGTTGTGATTAGAGCATTTTGTGTTGGAATCACGAGTGAATTCTTTAAGCACTTTTTTGTTTGATGCTTTCTGTTTTTGGCATTTTAGACTAAATATTGTTTGTGGTTACTTTATGTGATTGATGATGTTGGTGATTGATAAAATATTTTGCTTCCTTTTGGCTTTGTTTTAGGCATTAAACCCTAAATGGCTGCAATTCTAGCTTCCTTTAGCTGTGGTTGCCGCGTAGGAGACCTAACAAATCAAGGAAGATTAGGAGATGATCTTGGTTTCTCAGGAAACATATCAAACTATGACCACTCAAGATTTGACAAAGATGTGTACAGCCTTGTCAAAACCCGAAAGCTCTGTAGGTTGCAGGTCGCAATGCAGCAGACGGAGTTACCCACAGAAGTTGGTACAAACGGGCGAGCAACTAAAATGGTGCCAACAACCGAGGTCAAGAAGGCAAAATCAGTGTCCGTTAGTCCATCACAGGGTGTCAATGGCTCCACGAAGAATGTTAATGGTGTTCGTGTTGTTAACGGTGGAGTGCTGGTGAAGAGTCCTTCTCCAAAAACATCAAGAACCAACGTGCTTCCGCCTATTGAAGGGCTGAAAGTTTTGCCTTCGGATGAAGGCTTCAGTTGGGCCAATGAGAACTATAACTCTGTCCAGAGAAGTATAAATGTGTGGTCCTTCGTTCTTTCCCTTCGTGCGCGTGTTTACTTGGACAATGCCAAGTGGACATACATTGGAGGCTTCTCCGAGGATAAGCAGGTGGGGTTGGTTGATTGGTTAACATATAACATCATCATTTTGTAGTAATCAGATTGGATTTCATGATACATATATGTATAAGCAGTGCCTAATTTTCAGGTGGAGAGGAGACGACAAACTGCCTCGTGGTTAAGGGAATGTGTGCTGCAACTTGGCCCTACTTTCATCAAGCTCGGCCAATTATCCTCAACAAGATCTGATCTGTTTCCAAAAGAATTTGTCGATGAGCTTGCAAAGCTGCAGGTATCATTTACAAGTTCATATCTCTCCTCTCGAATGAGCATATCAAATTTATTTGGCTCATGATTCAGGATAGAGTACCGGCATTTTCACCAAGCAAAGCAAAGAGCTTCATTGAAAAGGAATTGGGTGCTCCACTTTATATGCTATACAAGGAGTTTGAAGACCTCCCAATAGCTGCTGCTAGCCTTGGTCAGGTGTTTGCTTTACGTTTTCCTCTCTTCTCACCTCAATAATACTATAGAGTCTCTCGATTTATGTCTACTCTATAAGTGAAACGATTCAGTTTGGTGGCTATGACACATTGAAGCATAGAGTTTAGTGCTATACATAACTACAAAATCAAGAAAAAATTCAAAAAATACACATTTTCGCATGCCGCGCTGATTGTCATTTTGGAAATCTTGTTAGGTGCACAGAGCTATCTTGCATAATGGAGAGACGGTGGTGGTGAAAGTCCAAAGACCAGGACTAAAGAAGCTCTTCGATATTGATCTTAGTGGGTGCTAGCTACTCCTCAATAATTTCATATAAAGTAGTATTGCTACTGGTTTATGTTGTGATCTGTAATGCTCTCGTTCTTCAGAAAATCTAAAGCTAATCGCTGAGTACTTCCAAAAGAGTGAAACTCTTGGTGGCCCGACAAGGGATTGGGTCGGAATATATGAAGAATGTGCAAAGTAATAAGCTACACAAAAAAAGTATTATAAGTTTACTACCAAATATGGCATGTCATTGTTCATTCATTGACTGTTGGAAATTTCAGGATCTTGTACGAGGAAATCGATTATGTTAATGAAGGAAAGAATGCTGATAGATTTCGTCGTGACTTTAGAAATATAAAGTGGGTCCGAATTCCTGTATGTTTCCTCCTTTCTTAGCTTTGCTCTATTCTTCACACAATCAATTCTATCTCATTGCCATTTTTGAGTCTTCTGGCCCATTGCCTCGAAAAAAAATCATCTTTTTCCTCAAATGTGTCTCAATGTTTGTTATGTTTTTCATTGAGGATATCGTTGTCCAGATGGTGTACTGGGATTATACAGCGACGAAAGTGCTGACATTGGAGTATGTTCCTGGTATATTACTCTCGTTTTACATTGATACATCCTTTTTAAAAAGTCATGTCACCTCAATCTCATATATGTGTGTTGAAACTTCAACATTTCAATCAGGAATTAAGATAAATCAGGTGGATATGATAGACAGGCGTGGTTACAGTCGATCTAGAATTTCTTCGCATGCTATTGAAGCCTACTTGATTCAAGTAATCCTCCTGCCGTCTGTTTTCTATTTTTCTTCTTTTTTTCCTTTTCAACTCTCTGCATAACTGCCTGCATCGTTGCAACCATTTCAGATACTAAAGACTGGTTTCTTTCATGCTGATCCACACCCGGGAAATCTTGCCATTGATGTCGATGAAGCCCTCATATACTATGACTTCGGCATGATGGGAGAGATCAAGAGCTTCACAAGGGAGCGGCTGTTGGATCTTTTTTATTCCGTTTATGAGAAGGATGCGAAAAAGGTTGGTTCCTTGCTCAGTCATTTACCTACTGTCGTGTAAAATGGGAGTTTTGTGTAACACGTCTGTGCAGGTGATGCAAGGTCTCATAGATCTTGGAGCACTCCAGCCCACCGGAGACATGACATCGGTATGCTATTTAGAGAAACTAGTTGGTTTTCATCAGATAGGAAAATCGAGCACATGGCGTCTCTGATTATAACATTTTTATGAAAACAATTTGTGGATTTAGGTCAGGAGATCAGTACAGTTCTTCTTGGATAATTTGTTGAATCAAAGACCGGATCAGCAGCAAACTCTTTCTGCAATTGGTGAGGTATGTTTTTTCTAATTCCTCACTTGAAAAAAAAAATTCTTCTTGTTTCTTTTACCAATCATTGTTACATACACAAAGAAATTTGGCCAATTGTAGCATGATGTCTACTTTTCTAGTAGGAAATTAACAGATAACTCGAGCAACGAGGTAGCATTAGGGAGAAAGAAATAAGATCATGTTGTTGCTCAAGATTCTTGTTTCTCTTTTGCAGGATCTATTTGCAATAGCAACGGACCAGCCATTCCGGTTTCCCTCCACCTTCACATTTGTGCTGAGGGCATTTTCAACACTCGAAGGTAAGTGCTCGTGTTCTTGAATAGGAAGAAAAGGACGAAAACTGGCTTGAAACAAGCTAACCACGCCTATCTCGAGCTTCTTCATTGAGCTTTTTTCAGATAAACGACTACTTATCTTGCTCTGTGGAGCTTGATACGCCCAAAATTGCAAGAATGTTCATAGTTTGAGCACGAGATTCGTGATTTCTTGAAAATTTCACGTGGTTAACAGAGATTCACTCTGCTGCAGGCATTGGCTACACTCTGAATCCAGATTTTTCCTTCCCAAAGATTGCTGCACCATACGCTCAGGTTCTTTAATTCTGCTGATCTCCTCATCTATGTAAAAATCGCGTCAAGATCATTCAAACGGTACATATAACTCATGCAGGAGCTCCTAGACTTGAGACAACAACGCCCAACTGGACCACGACTCGTTCAAGAAATAAGGAAACAAGCTGATGATGTATGAAACTTCATGTCTCATTTGTAAAGAAAAATACTCAAAATACTCGATTCCTTTTCCAAAAATCTCAAGTTTTGCACTGTTTTTAGGCAAGATCAACAACGATATCCATGCCTTACCGGATCCAACGCATAGAAGACATCGTGAAACAGCTTGAATCCGGAGATTTGAAGCTCAGAGTCCGAGTTCTTGAGGTTTCCCTCTCTCTTGACTCTTCTAGCAGCTTTGGCTCGTTTCTGCGTTTTGACACGACTAGTTAATCTTTGCAGTCGGAGAGAGCAGCTCGAAAAGCAACCATACTGCAAATGGCAACTATGTACACAGTCTGTGGAGGCACCTTGTTGAATCTTGGCGTCACGTTCATCAATCAAGGCAGTGAAGCTATAGCAAACGGCTCTTTCGTCGCTGCAGGTGAGCTCTCAGCAGCCACGAAACCTCTATTTTGCTGATTGAGTTCATCTCTTTATGTATGATTCCTTGAAATGTAGGTGTTTTCCTCACTCTGCTCATCACATCTATGCAAAGGGTGAAAAAGCTTGACAAATTTGAGAAAATGATATGATGTTTCATCCTTGTGTACAAATTTATGTAAAGAAATTATACATACTATTATTAGATTCATACAAATAGATGAATATGTTGCATGATTCAATTATTGTAGTTGTTATTTGAATTGTAAATTTTGTGTAGTATAAGTTTTCATAGTTGGAGGAATGGAATGAGTATTTTCCTATTAAGTTATATCCACCGGCGTATCCAATTAAGAACAAGGGGTACAACTGTACCCCCAATTTTTTTAGTAGTATTAATATTATTATTATTAAAATTATATAATAATATTATTAGGTGTAATAATGTATCCCCAACCTGAAATTCCTAATTCTAATTTCCCTAATTTTCTTACCGGCGACGACTGTCCAACTC